>OX336382.1:32314703-32466776 GCA_946902895.1 Fragum fragum
ATTTGTTTCCGAGATTAATTTTCAAAAGAAATATTGACCCACAGTGAGTGCTTCAAGTGCTAATGAAATTCTTAAAAGGAACTTTTTCAGCATGACAAAGGTTAAGATATACTTAAACTAGTGTTACATCATACCTGCAATAGGCTAGCAGCATTCTGTAAATCCAACCAGAGGTGCCTCTGAACCATCAGCTTTCCAGTATAAATAAACTCTAAGAGGACGTGTAGTACATGGGAATGCACATCTGAAATGTATGTTGACATAAATTTAGCCTTTCCTGTTTATCAAAATTATAGAGTTGTCCAATTCAAATAAGTTGCAGACCACGATTAAAAGTGAGTGCAATTTGAAAAGTAACCAACCTACAGGGTAGAAAATATTGTGGGAAAAGAATACATTGCTTGTTACAAGCGATTTCTTCTTTTTACCACACTATTTTCTCAAGTATAATAACTCAAGGACGTAAAATCCAGGGATTAACCAGGAAAGGCTTTACCCTTTCCTGTTCAATCACTGGTTTTTACATCCTCCTGTTTTCATACCTTGGAAAAAGTAGAAATTGCTTGTAATAAGCAATTTCTACTTTTTCCACAATATTTCCTACCCTACTGAATGACTGTTTTTCAAATAAAATCAACTGAAAACTGTCCTCTGCAAATCTTTTGAAATTTGACCGGTCTAAAATTTTGTAAAACAGGAAAGGCTTAATTGATAGATTGCTGGGCCGCACCCACTGACTCGTCTGGACATGCCCACTGAGCTCCGGCAAGAAGTTCTGACATCAAACAATGTTATTTTGAAAAATTTATTGCATGTAACAAAAGCGAAATAGTTGGTTGGTGACCTAAGTGTTATACCTTCAGCTTGAATAAGCTGTAGTTACGATGTTTAAGTTGCTACCAAACCAATAGAAAGCTTCAATTGAATATAGGTCAATGTTCCAGTTCAACATTAACATTTGGTCTAAATGAATGATTTGATTGATTCTTTGATTTACAGATGTCATCAATCAATTAATAGATTACCATTGTAAATAAAAAAAAATCTTTTGACAAATCTATTGATGTCTATATACACCAGAATTAAAATGTTGACCTCAAGTAATTAGAAAATTGATTTATCCCTATTAATTCCATTTTTGGAAGTTTTTGACCTGTCAAAAATGAAAGAGGTTGCAGACGACAATAAAAGTTGGGTGCAATTTGAAATGACACAAATCCTATATTGTAGAAAATATTGTGGGAAAAGGAGAAATCAACAAGTAACTTTTCCCTTTCTCACTATGTTTACCATAAAAATATTTTTCGTCTTAAAAAGTGGGATTTTGTGGGAATAGGTGTTGAATCATTTCAGTTGTTTGAAATTTTAATATGAGAGTACAGCAATAACTATATGTATCTTTTGGTTTTCTAAAATCATTTTTCAGCATGAGTTTTGTATGCAGATCATCCCTGAACCTCAGCTGAAATGTTCTAAAGGATGGAGGACAGGTTAGTAATTAACAGCAGATGTAAAGTCACAAAATTCCAATGAAAATGAATTTAGAGCACATCCTTGATTGTAGAGTTTATACTTTCTTTTTTAATTTATTACCAGACAGCCTAATTTTAGAATGGGCCAATTTGAAAGGAGTTTCAGATGAAAATTTAAACTTTGGTTTTTTTAATTTTTTGGTAAAAACAAAGTCCTTTGCGCCCCTGAGCCTGGATTACATTTCCTGTTGTTTAAGTAATGATTTCAGTGGGCCAATGGCCACCCCCAAGGATGGACCAATTTTGAACCTAGGGCCTTATTTTTAACCAATCTTGATAGGTCAGCTAGATGATGCTACATCCAAAATATCTGAGCCCTATGCCTTTATGTTTGGGAGAAGATTTTTAAACTTTTCACTCTATAAGCCCTATGTTAAATTTGTGATCCCGTTGTGTGGTAGAAAAAGATTTTCAAAGTTATCACTATGTCAGCTTATGCCCCTCTTAGCACCGCCACTTCATGAGATTTTTTGTCTTGTACAAACTGTGTAATCCTTGCCCTAAAAACACTAAATACCAAATGTGAATCCAATCCAACTGCCGGTTCATAACAAGAAGATTTTTTAAAGATCTACCCTTTTCTGCCCCTTTTTGACCCCTTATAGGGTCAGCAAGGGGAGATAAATCCATGACCAGTAATGAGCCAAGGTTTGAGAAGAAAGGGGACAATGTCTCCTTAACCCATTCCAACACAAGAACATTTTAGACTGGTCCAAATTGAAAGAAGCTGCAGACAATTTCAAGTTGATTGAATTTTAATTTTTTTCGTCTTTTGGGATAGAAAACATTGTTGATAATGAAGAAATTGCTTGTTACAAGCAATTTCTTCATTGTCCACAATGTTTTTCAAAGCTTTTTTCTTGTGGGGCGTAAAACGGAGGGCTTGAGTTGGAATGGGTTAATCTAAAAGAAGTGTGGACATTTTCAAAATAGATGGATTATACCAACAATCTAGCTATAGGGCCTTGGAACCAAGGGGATATTTTACCCCACCATCTTAAAAACATGGGAACATTCAGGATCTATTGCAGACAAAAGTGAAAAACGCAGCCTTGGCAGACCACTGCATTACATGTTCAAATCTGGAGCACCTTCCAAAGGAGATGCTTCCTGCTAAGTTTGGTTGACATCTGTACAAGGGTTCTTCAGAAGTCGAAAATGTAAAAAGTTAACGCACACTGAAGGGCGAAATATGATCACAATAGGTCAGCCAAGACCTTCAGTCAGGTGACTAAAAATCCCATACTTACTCAAATTAAGTTGAGAGGCCTCCGGTGTTGACATAACCATCTGGTAGATGTGGATTGAAGACGAGGCAATGATGATCTTATGTGCTGGAAAATACACGCCATCAGCTGAACGAACATGGACGTCACAGAGAGATTTCCCCATAAACAACTCATTTAAATAGATAAGCAAGTCCTTGGCATGGGATTCCAGGGTTAATACATCCATTGTTGGGCTCTCTAGGGCACTCTATCTGCAATGAGTACAAATAAGAAAATGAGAAAATTGCAGCCACTGAATAGGCTTTAACCCATTCCCACACAAGCCCTCCTTTTTACGCCCCTCAAGAAAAAAGCTTTAAATAGAAAACATTGTGGAAAATTAAGAAATTGCTTGTATCAAGCAATTTCTTCATTATCCACATTGTTTTCTATCACAAAAGACAAAAAATTTCAAAATTCAATCAACTTGAAATTGTCGCCTGCAGCTTCTTTCAATTTGGACCAGTCTAAAATTTTGCCGTCTTGGAATGGGTTAACCTAGAACCCCTTCCTTAAACATGCTTTTTTCAGTCTAGGAATCACTTACAGTTGGATCATGATAAGATTGATGATCAGGTGTTGGGTCAAAAAGGCCCAATCCAAAAAGGTCCACTTTAAAAAAGACCAAAAAGGCCCAGACCACAAAGGAAAATTTTTGAATCTCACCAAATGGCCCACAAATTAATCTTAAACATTTGACATTATTTTGACTATGACTATATGTACATGTATTTCTTTTGTTTAATTTCTTAACTGACTTAAAATTGATCAGTGAAAAATAAAATACTTTTCATTTATCAATTAGATTATGACACTTTTATGTTAGTCTGTTTATTAAGTGTATTGAAAGGTGTTGGCATAAAGAACCAAGTATAAATACCATATAAAGTATGGCTGCTTCTGAAAATCATTTTCTCCTTTTTCAAAAATAGTTTTCTGTCATTATAGCAATGTTTTTGGAAAACAAGATGTTATCAATAAAATGTTGACAATTCTTTTCTACATTGTACAGTTTATATCATTGTTGTCTAGAAATTTTTGTATCAGTGCAGGTCCTAAATCCCCTTTACCACATTGTATAAGTAAGAAGATAACTTCTTACAAATAATTTTTCCTTTTCTTCCCAGATTGTTTTTTCTTAATAGCTATAGCTCTCTGCCCTGTGCATTCTTAAATGAAATTAATCTCATTACCAGACGGCACGATTTTAGACTGGTGCAAATTGAAAGGAGTTGTAGACGGATATTTAAAGCTTATGAAATTTTAGATTTTATTTACTTTTGGGTAGAGACCTTGTAGAAATTGCTTGTAATGAGCAACTTCTTCATTTTCCACAATGTATCCCAAAGCTATTATTCTTGAGGCATCTAGGAGTGTCATTGAGTGGGAATGAGTTAAGACAAAAAATGTCAAGTATAATTGTAACACAAGAGGGCCATTGGCCATAAAGCGCTCACTTGAGTCAATGAAATCAAAGTTCTAATGACCTAGTTTCGGCCAAAAGTCAATTGATAAGAAAATCTTGAATAAGAAATCAGACTCAAAGACATCCTTAAAAAGATACAGGTTTTTTGTGCCAGAAAAGTAGCATGTATATTACTAGGCAGATTCATACATAAGTGTGATTAGATACTGCATCTGCCAGTAATACCGAAACGGGAGTTAGGCAGTATATATAGATCGACAGATATATTTTCAGATCTTACCTCTATGAAAACAAAAAATATTTTCTTCATTTCTTATAATTCAATAGAATCGAGCAAAAAAAAAAAGCAAAACTTTACAATTTTTAATACCTTTTTATACGGGACTGTTTTGTGCATAATCATACAAAATCACTGCATGAGCAAAATTTTGTTCATGGAGTCATGAATAACTTTTTTCATACAATAAGAAAACCTATTTTTCATTGATGAAACTAAGAATTAAATTATAAATAGATTTTAACATTTATTTGGTTTAAAGGCATGAAAAATAACTAAATTGCTGGATCAATGCCTGCCAGTCAAATCATTCCATGAGACCTGGGCCCGAAATCATAAGTTTTTACCAACTCTGTTTGCTTGCTTTAAATTGAGTTATAGAGAAATTATTCAACTGCTTTCCGGGTTTAGAACAAATTACCTTTGTCCGACTTTAAGACTATCCGATTTATATTCCTTTTGTTATCATTTGTAAAGCAAGAATCGCGTCCTGATTCCTCGGAAATATGACATATATTCAAGCACACGTGTTGTATTTTACATTAATGAAACACGAAGCAAATTTCAAAGGCCAGAGATAATGCTTGATTTGGGCAAAATTTGACTTTCTTACCTTTATTTGTTTTCCTGTTAAATATTGCCCCTGGGCGCACCTGACGCGTTACTTCCCTTGGCATTACTTTAGACTGGAAGCTCGATGATATTCTGTGGTCATGCTTCTGTCCGCTGTAAGAGATCTATGACAGTGAACTCTTTCCTATATTATCCCCTGTTTTTACATTTATGTGATTTTATAATAAGGAAAATATTGGGGGAAAAGGCCATGTTTTCTTTTCACACACTATTTTCTACCACATGGTTTCGTTTCAAAATGCACACACTTTTCTTTGTCGTCTGCAATGTCTTTCAAATTAAACCAGTTTAAAAGTTTGAAAGGGCTAAGGTAGACCGATACATTTGGAAACAAGAGGTCCATATGGCCTTATCAGTCACCTGAGTACAAAGAGCACAAAAACAGATAAAAGCCTACCACACGTTGCTACAGTACCAAATATCAAAGCTTTAGGCATTTTTGTTTGGGAGAAGAAGATTTCTTAAGTTTTCACAATACAAGCCTATCATAAAACTGTGAAAGAGGTCCACAAGATGATGCTGTATAACAAATATCAAAGCTCTAGGCCCTCCTAATTTGGAGAAGAAGAGTTTTTAAAAAAATCACTATATATAAGCCCTACGTAAAACTTGTGACGTAAACTTGTGACGGACGGTCCGGGAACAGGCTAATTATCAATCTGGGACCATTTGTACAATCTTCAGAGGGATCCATCAGATGATGCTACATACCAAATATCAAAGCTCTAGGCCTTTCTGTTTGAGAGACGAAGATTTAAAAGTTTTCATTATATAAGCCATGTTGAGATTGTGACTTCCGGGAAATTTGATCCTTGAGCCATAATTGATATGATTTATACAAACTTGATAGAGGTCCACAAGATAACGCTGAATACAAAATATCAAAGCTCTAGACCATCCTGTTTGGGAGGTTTTTTTTAACTTCACGTTATATGAGGATGAGCTAATTATGACCCTGGAGCCGTAATTTATACAAATCTGATAGATGTCAACCAGATGATGCTAAACACCAAATATCAAAGTCCTTTCTGTTTCGGAGAAGAAGAAAAGTTTCACCAAATAAGCCTATGTTAAAATTGTGACGTCCAGGAATCGGCTAATTCCGACCCGGGGGCCATAATTTATTCAATATTATAGAGGTCTACCAGATGATGCTACATACCAAATATCAAAGCCCTACGTCCTCTCATTTTGGAGAAGATTTTTTTTAAAAAAAAAATCACTATATAAGCCCTATGTAAAACTTGTTATGTCCGGCAACCGGCTAATGTTGACCCTGGGCCATAATTTATACAATCTTGATAGAGGTCCACCAGATGATGACAGAGCTGTAAGTCTTTTGGTTTGGTAGAAAAAGTTTTTCAAAGTAATCACCACATTAGCTATGCCCCCCCCCCCCCCACACACACACAGGCTCAGGACAAGACGATTTTTAAAGATGTACCTTTTTTGTCCCTTTCGCTCTTTATGGGCCCCGGGGAGATAAATCCATGCAGTTCTAGAGCGCCTTCCCATTGGAATGCTTCATACCAAGCTTGGTTGAAATCCGTGCAAGGCTTCTTAAGAAGAAGTCGAAAAAGAAAAAGAAAAAAAAAATAAATAAATAAATAACACACGTCGCACGACGCAGAAACACGATCGCAATAGGTCACCATGACCTTCGGTCAAGTAACTAAAAAATCAACTATTTTAGAAGAAAATCTTATAAACGCATTACTTCGCTTCAAAAGAAAGTATTTTTTCTGTTATTTTTGGAGAAATGGCAATCAGATTTTAGACCGCTCAATTAATCATCATCATCATTATTATTATTTTAGATAATAATAGCGTTCATTAGAACTGTTTATGTGTTTTTTTCCCAAATAATTACATTGATTTTGTTTGTTTTGTTTGAACTGGGTTTAACGCCACTTTTATTATTTTTTTTTTCAGTCATATCGCGGCTGCTAGAGAACCTAACAAGGTATATCTCGTGCCAGAACTACCGTTACATCCTTTCCCAGCCTCCAGCTGCTATCCCACTTACGTTTACGATAATCCACCACTTGGTGAGAGACAAAGGTCGCAAAGGATACATGCCGCCGCCAGGGATCGAACCCCCAAGACATAATGATTGAAGATAAGGGAATCTGATGCGCTACCGAATGCGCTATGACGGCGGCGAAATTTATAGTCAATTGGCTTGGCCAGCGATTGGTCAATTACGTTGATAAAATCCTTATCGGAAAGGGAGAATAACGATTTACAAGCAGTCTCTACTTTTCAACATTTCACAAAAAGTTCCGAATATATCATACCGTAAGTGACCAATCGCTGGCCCCGCCCACTGACCCCTTTGGCCCCGCCCTTTGACTCCAACAGTAAACCCTTTCTCAAACGGCGTTATTTTGCAAAATTAATGGCCAATAGCATGTAACAAAAAGTAGAAAATAGATGGTTGGCGACCTAAACGTCGTAACTACATCTTGTATAAGATGTAGTTACGACGTTTAAGACGCCAAACCAATATAAACAAAGTTAACAAAATGGCAGCCAAAGTCGGAGATCAAAACTCATATCTGGCTTCAATGCATTATTTCATTAGTCGCCTGGTTATTTGACTGACAGCCGCGAAAGGACATTTATACTGACACCGCAATGTCCCCGGTCCGTGAAATGGCAGTTGAAATTGTTTAGTCCATCTAAACTAACATTTTCAAAAAAATAGAGTTAACTGTTGGAAAAGAACAACCCGCTTGTTTCAACCAACCTTTCTCTTTCTAGTACAGTTTTGTACGCTACTTTCTTTTCGACAAACTGAGATAATAATACATTTACAATTGATATATATTACGTGGGTCAATTTCTTTAACCCTTTCTTGTTTTGCAAAAAAATAGACAAAGTTTTTCAGATGAGAATTTGATTTGAATTTAATTTTGAGAATGACCATTCAGTAGTGTAGAAAATATTGTAGAAAAAGAAGAAATTGCTTGTAAAAAGCAATTTCTTCTTTTTCTACAATATTTTCTCAAGTTTTAATTCAGATGGGCGTAAAGGTTTGAACAAGAAAGAGTTAAGGAAGCTCGAAGATGTAAATTACTAACAATAGAAGGTCTAGGAGATAATAGAAACTAGAAAAGAAGATGAATGATTGACCGTCCGTAAGGATAAAATATTGCATTTGTCTTGCAGATAGAATTTTGTAGAAATAAAGAGCAAGTCCCCGTCATTCTTCAATATATTTTGTAAAGTAAGTAATACTCGGAAACTTTTTGTCGGTTCTGAAAAGTGCACTGGAACAATAATTTGTCGAACAAATTTTGTAATATAACAAGTTGACATCATTCAATATGTTCAACATAGATGCATATTTTTAATCTTTGAAAATAAGAGGATGTTTCTTTGTCCGAATGATTTTTTGTTGTTGTTGTTGTTTTTTATATATAGAGAGAACGCGTTTCCTTAGCTTTTCATCGTGTGAATGTGCTGTGATGAAATATTTTCGGTTCTCTGTATTTATTAAAATGTTTATACACATTTTCAATTAAATGTACTACAAATTTAACTTATTTTAACATGTTCTAGTCCATTTTCCAAATTATTCAGGAAAAAACGGATTTTCGAAAACGGCATTCTTCCAAATAAATAAATAGAAATAAATAAATATTAATAATAAAAAGAAAATAAATGCCATCCTGCGTTTTTCAGCATCTTATTTGTATGCTCTAGATATTGTATTGGTTTCACAATGATTGCAATAAGTTGCTAATTGTTTCAGTTAACCCTTGTCATGCTGTATAAATTACCTTACTGAATTGCTGTCAAATCAAAGGTCTGAAAGCACTGATAGAACTTGTTGTTCAAAAATCAATATTTCTTTTAGAAATCAACCTCATAAACAACTCGGGAAGGAAGAGTATGAGCAGAAGGTGTAGACTAAGATCAGCCTGCACATAAGTGCAGTCTGATCCTAGTCTACACCTCCTGCCAAACCGGAATAATCCGGGTTCAGCATAACCAATTACCGGACAACAAAATTCTAGACTGGTCTAAATACAAGGAAAATTGTGGGCGACAATATAATGTCGATGAAATTGCTTGGTTCAAACAATTTCTTCATTTTACACAATGTTTTCCCCAATTGTTTTTCTTGATTGGCGTCAAAAAAACGTCCTCGTTGTGTGGGAAAGGGTTGATAGCAACATTACTTTACGAGTTTACACACTATACCCGACGGGTCGCTTGAAACGCCTGGCAATAACCTCCAGCCTAAGTATTCAAATGAAATTAATTTGAAAAATATATAACTGGCCAGTGACATGATTTAAAAGGTCGAAGACCTTAACGTGGTAAATTAGCCGTGGTTCCGATGTTTAAGTGCGCAGCAAACCAAGAAAAGTGTCCGCATACGTCACAGTTCAAAGTTCTCTTCCGGTCTAAATGAATGATTTGATTGGTCAATCGATCGTTTGATTGACAGCGGTGAGTTGTCAATTGCAAATGAATTTGGCAACAAGTTTTAACATCTTTAGAAGTGTCCGATTGGCCTCCGTTGTTGTGAGGTAATGCCGCCGCCGGGCTTCGCGATCAAGAAGTCCCTAAATGATTAGTTTGTGTCATGACTTGCATTTATCTAACGGTTTGTGACAAGCAATTTAATAGCATCAAGAAATCACACAATATGGATTTGAGTTTTAGGCTTTAATTTTGTGACTTTACAGTACAAAATTTATATCCTACTTCAGGTGATTCTTTATCGAATAGTTTCATGCTAATTAATGTTCATACCAGAAATATCCTCTTTATTGCAGAGCTAACAATACCTAAGTAGAACAATAAACATGATTTCAGCATGTTGCAAGAGACAGGTTTGACAGTAAAGCTGAGAAAATTATATCAAAAGAGGCTTCTGTACTACATAATAATATGATCTATGGAATAGGTCTCTCAAGTTACAGTCACGAAGATCCAGTGATCATTCAGACGGTCTTGAGAGAGTCCAAAGGGGGAGGAATCCGTAGGTGCAGGTTATCCGTAGATGTAAAACAACACCTCAATACTTTTTTCTTATTCAAATCCTTTAACAATTTCATTTTGATTGACTTAAGTAGAGATCTAGATAATAGGGTGTAATAGCATTCTAAAATCCCCATTTCTAAATTAAATCCCATGTCTTGGGCAGTTATTTGAATAGTCTTGATGAAACGATTCAAATGATCTCCTACAACGTAGGGTTTATAGCATTAATGTTTAAATACACAAATGTACTTAAATCTGAAACCAAATTATACCATGTATCTATGTAAAGTCTTAGAACAAAAATAACAGAAATCATTCAATTACGAAATAACCCTTTTTTAATAAATGATTGTGTTGTATTGAATAATTACAATATTGTAGAAACAATAAACTGGTCATTAATTCATCAGAATTGAAGACATTCATAAATAATTTAATTGTTAGTTTCGTCTATCAAAAACGAGCGATCTGATTGGTCGAAAAATTTAATTCATACCTCCGTGAACAAAATTTTGAGTACGCAGCCATTTTGTTTGCTTCCGCACAAAATAGTTCACTACAAAAAGGAATCAAAATTTGTTAAGTTGTTGCATTTTTCGCTCGATGCTATTAAATTATAAGAAATGAAGAGAATATTTTTTGTTTTCATGGAGGTATGAACCGAAAAACCTAATCACACAATGTATGAATCCGCTTCGCGTATTCATACAGTGTGATTAGGTTTTTCGGTTCATACCTCCATGAAAACAAAAAATATTCTCTTCATTTCTTAAATATTATTTATATAGATTACCAGTACCACAGACTCCAAATGATTATGTATTAATATCCATATCTGTTTATATAGACAAACTATATGTCTATTAATCATAAAAAGTTGTCCTCTCAGAGACCCAGGTTTTGGCAGTGGTATCTGACTAGGTCCGTTTTCAATGAGTTGTTTTATTTTCATTTTTTCAAACAAAATCTGATATAGTTTTTACAGATTTTGATGAAATTTCACATACTTGCCAATCTTAGTTCTGTAAGAAACAAAATTATTTAAGCACCGGGTGAAAATCCATTAAGCTCTGACTTAGGATAATTTTTGATTTCCAGTGATTCTACCATAGTGTTAAGGTATATTTTGTTTATCAACTTGTAATGGGTTTAGAGACCTGTACGCAAATTATATTTGAGTGAATTTCAGCACAGAGATAATATTACATGTAACAAGTGTAATTCTATGTTCTTTTGCCTAAGAAATTGGTGCCTGTTAATTTTATAAAAGCCTGTCATGTAGCCTGCAGGGGCAAAGAATAACTATCTATATTTAAAAGATTTCCCTCTCAAGAAATATGCTTTGGAAAACATCAGTGAAAATGTAGAAATTGCATATTATAAGTAATTTCTTCATTGTCTACCACAAAACACAAAGATTTGTAACATTCAAGCAGCTAAAAATCCTTGTCTGCAATTTCTTTGAGTTTGGACCAGTTAAAACTTTTGTCGTGTGGGAATGGGTTAATCCAGCTATTGTGGTAAATTTCTCCTGTTGATTTGGTGAGAAATACACATCCTAATTGAATTTGTGTACATTATGTTTATATCACTTAAAATTATCACCAGGAAATGACTTAACCAATCCCCACACAAACTGGCATTTTGATGCTCCCCTAAAGACAAAGGGTTTGGAAAACATTGTGGAAAAATAAAAAATCCTTGTTACAAACAAATTCATCATTGTCCATAATATTTTCGATCACAGAATGACAAATGAAAAAAAATTGAATAGGATTTGTCTTCTGCCATATTTGCAAATTTGGCCCAGTTTTAAATAGTTGTCTGATAGTAGGTTTGATATTTGAAGATAGGGTATTCCAGATAGCAAAAATGCTGGGTTACTGCCTTTTTATCTGATCTTTTGTTAAATACAATAGAATCATAAATCTCATATTTTTGTCAAACTTTTTTTTAATTTACCTTTTTAAGAACGCAAAGGAAAACCCTGGACGATCATGTAAAAATCACAGGCAAGATATTCTCTGTCTAATGATCTCTAGTATATAACAGGAAGTCATTAGAATAGGATGGACTGCCACCTTGGTCATGCGTGACAATTTCACACGAATCCATGACGTCGCAGGTTTGAACGATAAAGTTTTATGTCGAAAGATCCATTATTTTTGGTACACATGGCAATACAAATTTAGTTCGTATCCTCTTTCGTTCTGAGATTTTTTTCTGTAAAGGGTTAAACGGTAAATCAAATTCAAAAGTTAACGTTGTCCTCTCATAAACTGCTGTTTTAATCCAAGTAACTTACAAGCCCTCGGGATTTCCATCCAATACGATAAAAATCTTCCTTTTGTAGTTTTAAAGTAGTCAGTTTTAATGTTAAAACATTTCTCACATTAGCAATCTAAGTTGTGTGCGAGAACAACCTTGGAATATCATCCCTTTCATGTAAAAAATATATGAGGAACACCGAGTTCCGCTTCCGCCATATTATTAACAAACAATCCATCACCCAATCAGATTCGATGTTAGGGTTTACGTCATTAAATGCCCATCAGCCAATCTCGTAATGAAGTCTTCTGGGATCTACCTGTCGGCTTTGTTAAAGTCGGCGGCGATACCGGTCTATAGATTAACTTGACAAAAAAGTTGACTAGGCCCGGTCTTTTGCCCGTATAAATTGGCTGTTTTGAATGAGCAAAAATGAAGCTTACAACTCAGAATATGGGTGCAAAAAGAGTTACAACCTTTGAGCTGACATATGCATATTGATGATATTATCGTGTATTAGTACTCAAATTGAGTTTAAAACACAAAAGACATAAGCCGTCCGAATTTTTCCGGCACACTGACTGGTTAAATTTGCGAAAAAGCGTCAATCATAGGCACGCCGATCATTGCAAACCCCGCCCTTCACATGGTAGGCTCGTCATACGATCAAGTGACAATGATCCTGATTTATACGACTGACTTAATTCATTTGTCTAATTTTTAGAGCATTTACGTGCTATTGGCCTCATTTTTGGCGATGCAGATAAAATGTTGCTTAAGATATACCACAAAAGAATACTATTTTGATACCGATCACCTAAAGTCTTCATCAAAGTGCAAATATATATATTTTTTTAAAATCCTTGATACAAAGTCAAAGTATAAGCGTATAAACTTAAACATTATGAAAATAAAGAACAAAGCAGGCATACTGTTTTTGAAATATTTATTTCTGTCTGTGTGTCCTCCAATGTAGATATCTTTCACTCGCTCTTCCCCTCTCTCTCTCTCTCTCTCTCTCTCTCTCTCTCTCTCCCTCTCTCTCTTCCTCTCTCTACTTTTCTCAATATCAAACACGCCCGCACTACAGCATGTCAGTTTTTCTTAATATTCGCATCATCGTAACAATAGAAATGTGGAAGAAAGGGAGAAAGCATTTTCTTGATATAAATAATCCATTTTTCGCAAAAAGTGCCTTTCAACATATTACAAAGAAGATGTTGTAATACGAAGACAGGGAGCATTATATCGACGATAAATGAATGACGTAAATCGTATAGATGATGACGATATTAAAAGTGCACAGAAAAGTATGAAAAATAGAAATTAACAAATGCAATTATAGTGATTAGAGAGAGCTGATTAGAAGAATGGTCTGTTGACAGCCTTGATGTAAAGGGATTCCTTCTGTATATCACAATACACATATTGTAACCGGCAACATGCCACAAAGAATCCGATAAACACTCTCACATTTAATCGGTGAAATTTATGGTTTGATATAACAAATCTTATATTTGTAAGGGAGAGCATATAGCCGCCGCTTCGTCCATCCGTCCGTCATTCCGCCCATCCGTTCGTCCGTCCGGAGCGATTTCTCCATAACCCTAGGGCAATATTAAATGAAACTTACCATGTTAACTCCCTATGATATAATGCCGATGTATCTGATTTGAGGCCTCGTCACGGGAAAAGGGGACTAAGGGTAAAACATAGTTTTTCTAAAATTTCTCCTAGTGTAATGGTCAGAATTAAATGAAATGTCATATTTGTGTAGCAAATCAGATGCCCTTGACAATAAACTATTTGAAATTTGCGGAAATAAGATGCATCATTGAAAAGGGGGCTTAATGCTTGTAAGCTTTTCGTTAGCTCTCTATTTCTCAACAACAAATTTATATTGGTCACAACTTTTGACTTATACGAAATATAGCCACCATATTTCAAATGTGAATTGTTTGTTACAAAACCTTTCTGTTGGTATTAAGTTCAAGGTCATTTGTCAAGGTCAAGGTCTTTTTTCAAGGTCTAAATTTCGAAAATGTTAACACTAACATCGCCCATAAGTATACAATGGTAAGTGATATAGCCTTCATATTTTACATGTGCATTGCTTAAGACATGGCCATTCTGTTGGAACTAAGTTCAATGTCATTGGCTAAGGTAAGAAAGGTTATTTCTCAAGGTCAAATTTTCAAAACAAATTATCTCTAAAATTGTCCATAATTTTAAAATGGTTAGTGATACTGCCTTCATATTTCAAATGTTTATTACTTGTGACTAGACTTTTCTTCAGCAGATACCAAAATCAAGGTCATTGGTAAAGGTCAAGGTAGAATTGTCAAGGTCGTTAATTTTCAAATATACCTCCTTTACTAATTGCAAAAAATTCTGGTTACTTTATATAAACGTTGTATATTAAGTGCCCTAGGTAATGTTTATTTCAATTTTTGACTCAATGAACCTTAAAATGCTAAATGGGGGCTTAATGCCATGTAGCTTTACATTTTGTATATTTCCCACTCTAAAATAAATCAGTCTATTGTTTTTGTAAGACTACTCAAGCTAGAGTCTTCATTTTTGTATGTAGACATTTTTCATTGATACTTTGATGGTCAGGGTAAATATTTAACCCTCTACCATATAATAATATTTTACTTGAAATTTACTAGAATCAGGTCTGTGAAGCCAAACAGATTCCTTCAATGTTTGTCAAAACTTCCAAATTTCTTGTGAACTGAACTCTCAAATTAGAAGAGTTTTTTTGTCCAATAATGGCATACAGTTTTGTGACCGGGCATTATTCGGGGAGCATAATCCGTCTCCGACTCCGACGGCTCTTGTTATATTTCAACCGTTATGCCGCTAAATACTGATTTCTTTTCTATTGATCAAATGATGCGCCCGACGTCGTTTCAGTTGGCACGGTGATATCACGACATGGTGTTTATCCATTAAGCATTTTTTAAAATGAAATGAAGTGAATACGCTTATTTTCATTTTTTCATTGAATGTATCTAAAATTGTTTTTCCGGCAGAATAAATTGCGAGGTAGGCTTTCATTTAAAAAAAATCTAGCTTTGATATTTGAAAATCTAGCTTTCTAGTAGATCAAGGGGCCAATATGCATATTAAAACCATAATATCATCGATGGGCTAACAAAGGGTCGTATATGAAAATTTGAGATATGTAGTTACGACATTTTAGCCGCCCGCCGACGATAAAATGTCTTAACCATGTTGTTCTTTAATGGGCCCCTACCGATATACGCAGTTACTCCACTTGATCAGTTACTTCTCTTGAACTCTCGGTAGTTCCGGTCTGCATTTGTACACTATTTTTATATAGGAAGATACAAGAATACCTTTGAAATTCGATGCTCTTCCTCTTATAAACATTATTGAAACTTTTCTGTCCCATTCTTGTAATTGTTAAAGTTCCGTGGTGAATTTATTTGAAAGCTAAATCACTTAAAATAACACAATTATCATAATTTGCAATGATAGGTGCGACCGGCTATTGTCACTAAGCGTTCAAACCCAAATCCTCAGGGTTTTACTTGCAGATACGACATTGAGATATTTCATACGTCCAAAGAGTAAATTTTGTTGTTTGTATATATGCTTATTCCTTATAGGTATAAACCGTTTGTGCGATATTGGCACTGACATGGACCGGGTAAGTACATGTCGATCTAATTTTGAATGGTAAAAGAGTTGTTACCTTAGATTTACATATTTGTGTAAAGCATATTACTTAGAACGTAATAATTTGGAAAAGTGCCACCGTGCAGAATGTGACTTATTGCACCACCGTTTACTTTACTATAAAATCGCAGATTGCGACACAAACCCGTAACTTAAGCTTATTTTAAGATATAGCCTACCTTAGAAGTTTATGTTGCCCGACAACGAAAGGCTTCTTCAAGTTATATGAGAAAAAATGAGAAATAAAAAAAAATGGAAATATAAAAGATGAACATTAAGAAGTGTTACGAAGATCAAACTAAGACAATCATTTTGATCGTGTTTATCCAATAAGTTGATGCCATATACTTATTACTATATTGAGATATATATCAAGCAATGTAAAAACTCGTATATTCCTTAGAAATAGATGGATTAGCAAACGACTTCCTTGTATGTCGAAAATACCACCCGTGGTATATTATGCAATCAGAGATACCGCTCAGAAGCATGTAAGTTTCTTGGAGTAAAACAACAGTTTATGGAAGGTTAAAATTGATTTACCATTTAACCCTTTATAGAAAAGAATCTCAGAACGAGGATGATACAAACGAAATTGTAATAGCCATTTAACCGAAAACAACGGATCTTGCAGATGTGGAGAAAATAGGTGTAAAAAGTACTCTTTATCGCAATATTTTGTTCTTGGTTGTTGTTGTTTGGTTTCCTTGTTTTGATAAGTCTTTCAAACCAAAGAAGTAAACGCAATGATTTTCTACACAGCACGCCTTTGATAATTTTGTTCGAAAATGAGAAGTAAAATACGAAAATTGGACGAGAATGAAATTGGTTCCTAGGACGGGAGAGAAAAACGATTAAAACGTGTCAACGTTAATTTAAACTACCACAGCAATTTCATATTCTAAGATTATTATATAAGTATTCAAAATTTCCCTGTATGAAATTCTGAAAAAATATCTGATTCTACTCAAAGAAGGAGCATTTTGTATCAGCCCTCTATAGAACAAATTTAAACCGGAACCGGAACTACCCAGCCAATTTAAGGGAGTTAATTAGGGCAAGTTCTGTTTGGTGATTCTGGATGTTGCCGGAAACAATACAGGTTAATGAACTTTCCATGGTGCATTCCCATTCATCAATCGGCGTTTGTTTCAACATATACAATATGCTGGGTTATCATACATTTTTTTTGAATTTGGTGAAAAATACACCATGAAACAAAACACCCGTCATTTATTCCTTAAAGACCTAGTTTAAGGAATGCTGTGTATATTGGACCCCTACTGATAAGCTAATTGCCTTATCTGTAAATCACACCAGGGGGTTAATCATCTTATATGTTCCATTGGTTTATTCCCGATTCTCCCACAATTGAAAATATCGATAAATAGTCGATACAGGTAAGGCGTGAGATAATCCCTGCCTTGGGCTAAATAACCGTTAGGTTCTATTACACTATTACAAGATCGTTTCAAATAGAATGGTCCATTTTAACCCATGCCGTACAATGTCCCTTTATTATTCGCAGAAGAGACGATAAATCATTGTGATAAAAGTAACGATTACTTATAACAATCATTTACCTCATTCTCACAACATTTCATATGCTATATTGCAGTTACTCTTTTTACCAGACAACCATTTTATCTATTTCTCAAGAATTAACCGGGAATGGTATCGTTGGACGCGACCAAAACCTCTTAACTACCGCTAAATTCAAATTAAAGTTACGAGATTTTGGTGGTCATCCGACGATATGTTGTATGGATGCAATGCTTGTTGCGCAAAAGAAAATAGTTGGAAATAGAAAACAGTTCAGAAAACAATAAACCGTTTCAACCCTTGTAATTCTGAGATAAAAGGAATAGTGGAAAAGGGATTGGTGTAGAATTGTGTATAGCAGAGAAATTTAGCCTATACCGATTCCATTGTTGTTCCTGAATCTGGGTCATTCTACCTTACTTTATCGCACCAAAGAATTTTTTTACGGACGAACAGCTTTAAAAATGGAAAGACGGACAAAATACTCGCGTTCTACAGATACTTTGGTATAATTTTTTTTAAAAAAAAATCCGGATAAGTTTTGTTTTAGTGTTTTTCATTTATTTGACTCGAAGCAAGGGACATTTTATTATTTATTACCCGTATACAGTTTATTCCAGTTCCTTTATATTCTGTAGATTTCATCATCTGTATCTTTTAAGGTCAAGTACAGTAGTTTCGAAGGAAATCTTATTAATGTCCGAATCTTTCAATACACGGACACACACACAGTTTTTAAGAGGGCAATTATCTCTGTAGCTATAAACGCAACAGATACGAAGCTACATCAGCATACTGAACCAGCATCATAGCTTCTTCATGGAGTCAGTCTTTCAGGGAAGCAAAGCGCTTGTCGATATGGCGATACTTCCTTCTCTTCAAATGTCTTGTTCCTACGACAGCGCGTCGGACCAACTTATGGAAATCTTCGTCTGTCTTTCTCCACGAGGAAGGTATCACCGGCGTCTGTATAAAAAAAAGTTAAAGTTTTGGGTGCATAGTCTTTTTCTACACCTTGCGTAATCAAACAACTTTACACTTTAACCCACGATCATTGAGATGCAAGTCTGCTGTCAACATACGGCGCCCATGGCAGCCACAGCGCATTGGCTTACAGCCCTCACAGGTACCCATTTATACACCTGGGTGGAGAGGAGCAATGTGGAGTAGGTATTTTGCTCAGAAAAAATCCCGGGGCGCTGGCGGATTTCAAACCCGGGACCCTCAGATCCCGAGTTACACTTCCTACCACTAGACCACGGAGCTCCACGTAGTTGTCTGTGTAGTTTCTGTTCGGGTTCAGTATTAAGTTGATGCTGTGGCCATGACTTGTCCTTGGTTCTAAAGATATCTGATCTATGATTTATTTCAGGTTTCATGTTTTATTTCACGCCAGAATTACAGATTTAAACACAATTCTCAATTAAATTTAAATACACGTGGAATATAATTTGAACCTAACTGTATTCACACATTTTCCCTTACCCCCTTCTCCCCACCAGGTAAATGGTATTATTGGATTTTCAAATGTGGGAGAATCGGGAAGACACCGTTCCATTGATGACCATGGTCAAAATTTGTCAATATTATACAATAGATGCACCTTAGCTTTATGTTGATGAAAATTTGATAGAAACCAAAGCAATGTTATTTTTTAAATTTCATCTTACCATTTTTATGCTTTTAATATTTCAAATCAATTTCAAATTATTGAATGAAAAGTGACTAAGTTGCAGAATGCTAGATTAAATGCAATTGAAAGAAATTCACAGGCACTATTTTTTTTGTAATTTAAGGCGTAAAAAAGTTTCTTCAAACATTGTGCTAAAGTAAGAATTTCTAGTAAAAATACTTTTTTCCATTTTGTTTTTTCGCCTGGCTTAGAAAATGGAAACATTTCCGGAATATTGTAGCAGTTTTACAAACTAAAAAGTTTCATTTACTAAAAGAGAAAAGGTGTTGAAATATTGAGACAAAGGGGGAAATTAGAGAAATCAATGTTTTCTCCTCTTTTCTGAACATCGTCTATCTAAGTTATTCCAGTTGCTTTTTGGGACCTGTTATGATAAAACTAGCTTCATATTTTGTATTTTTACTGTTTTACATACATTGACAAAGTCTTAAAAATGAGGACTTATTGTTCATTAACAATTATAACTAAACAAAATTCATAATTCATCTCAAGACACAAATTGGTTGGAAAGAAAGTGCAAATATATGCCGCACTTATCCATGATCATATAGCAGGTTTAATCCCTTGTATACTGTATACAGCTTCCTTATCAGATAAGGTCGTTAAATTCTCAGTGGGTGGTTAATTGTATATCTCATTTAGGGGGGGGGGGGTCAAATATAGAATACTTTTAATGCTTCTGATGAACATTAATGGGACAACGGAGAAAGAATATTATAACAAACAGATGTTACAATTCCAAAACAATATTATCTACATTATTTAGCCCAGGCATTTCATTGTAAAACATCTAAAAATGAAGTTAAAATGACTAGACGCAATAATTTAAGGTTTTCGGAAAAACAAATCCGGAAGTAAATCCTCCTCGCAGTGGAAAATTGTTGTTGTTGTATTTCTTTGAAAGCGTCTAACGGATAAAGAATTTATAGTCATCTTTGCGTAAAATTGTCTATTAAAACAAATCATTTCCGAAATTTCATAAACTTGAAATGCCATCTGCCAAACCTTTCTTTTTCAATATCCAAGTTATTAAATTTTGTTGTCTATTTATTGATGAATTAAATAAGACCTCCCCTTTGTCTTTCTCTTCTATGTCTGGACCAAATTTCATAATCAAACAACTGTGCATTTTATACAAACATCAAGTCCGGTATGACAATTTTACTAAATACTAAGCTGTCTCCCTTGCACCGGACATCAATCATAATTCAACAACTAACTATACTGTATTGGCCATATTCGGGGGAAAAAGCCCCGCCCATCATAGCTCTAATTTTCTTTCTTTCATTTTCCACATTGTTTTCTACAAAGATTTCAATATTTCGTCAACTTAAATAGCGTCTGCAACATTTTTTGCATTTGGACCAGTCTTAACCAGTCTTAAGTTTTGTCATATAGCGATGGGAACCCCCCCCTCTCTCTCTCTCTCTCTCTCTCTCTCTCTCTCTCTCTCTCTCTCTCTCTCTCACCAGCCAGCTGTACAAGTCAACATAAAATTACAACTCTTTATTCCTACTAAGACGTAAGATACAATGGGAAATGATTTACTAACTGACTATTCTAAACAAGAGGACCATGATGGTCCCAAATAGCTCACCCGAAGCATCTTCAAATTACAGTACTTTTTTTCATTAAAAAGACACAGCTGGGGCATAATAAATAAAACAAATGAGCGCATGCGTGACATTTCCAACCTTTACACATGTGCGCTAAGTAAATACTCAGATCAGCCTGAGCATCCGCACAACCTGATCAGAGTCTTAACTCTGCGCTCTGTAGATAGATACTGACCCAACGCTTCTTTAAACAATAAAAGAATGCTCTAATTGTCCCGAATTGCTGTTCAGGGTGCTCAATGTGTGCGAGTCACGCACATGTGAAATGGTTGGGAATTTCACGCATAGGCTCAAATATAAGATTTTTGGCCCAGTACAAATTATCAAGGAATGCTTTACAATTAATATGAATGCCTATGGATTTATAGTTTAATCCATTACCAAACTATCCCGAATAATGACGACCTCAAAATAAAAAAAAAAAAAAAATAGTTTTGAAAATTCTGTGAGAAAGGGAGAACTTAATAGAATACAAGCATTTTCTCCATTTCTCGTTTCTATCTAAAAACTACGTGTATCTTAAATTCAATCAAACTTACTTACTGTCTCCAACTTTTTTATGTGGACCAGTTTTAAGAGAAGAAGTCTTTGATATTGCTTTAAATGATTATTTTTACCAAACTTTTGCCCTCGGAGGGGGGGGGGGCATTTTGACCCAATGGGTATAATTTTAGAAACTTTGGTAAAGAAGTCTGGATGTACCATAAACAAATTATGAATGAATTACAACTTTAACATTGGGAGAGTTAGATATTTGAACATGTTCTTATTGATGTTGTTCATTACTTCAGGTGCCTTAGGAAGGGCCATTTTTGTCCAAATGAGTATAACTTCATGAAACATGGTAGATAAAATACTAGGTTATGTTTTTAATATAAATGCTCTAATCTCCATATATACGATTTTTTTTCAAATTAAGCGATATATGCAATTTTGGACCACTGGAGCAGAGACGTTTTTTATCCTTATGGTAAATTTTCCTGTAACATAGTATCAAATTATTAAGTAATGCTTCATACCAAATATGAATATCCTTCACCTTATATTTTAGAAGGAGAAGACTTTTGAAATTGCTCTAATTGGGCGTTTTCTCAAATTTTGGACCTCTGGGGCAGGTTCATGTTTTATCCAAGGGCTATGATTTTAGCTAACATGGTAGAGAACCATCCGGTTATGCTATATACCAAACATGAATGCCATAGACTTCGTAGATTGGGAGGAAAAGTCTTTTGAACATGATCTAACTGAGCTCTTTTACGAACTTTGGATACCCAGGGAAGGGACATTTTTAACCCTACAGGCATAGTGCACTGTATAATCAAAATTGATAGATAACAACCAGGCTATGCTACATTTAAATATAAATGCCCTCGGCCTTAAAGTGAAGATTCTTTTTATTCACTCAAATTTTGTTCTTTTCCCTATTTTAGCCACCAATTGCGGTGCCGTTTTTGACCCTAGGAAAATTTTAAGTGATATATTAGAAAAACATCTAGTAATGCTACATACCAAATATGAATGCCCTAGACCTTATAGTTTACGACGATGTGATTAAGATACATATGAAATATAAACGCCTTAGGCATTGTAGTTTCTGACAAAAAGTTTCAAGAATTTACTAAAATTTTCGATTTTCAAATGCCTCGGTAACCAGAGTTTTTCACGGAATGAAATTCTATTAACAAATTTTGTAAAACTTCACTCAAGGAATATCCGTGCAAAGTTTCAGCTTGATTGGCCTACTTTTTTTGGAGGAGAAGAAATTTAAAGAAATTGTGGACGGGCGGACAGACGGACCGACGTACGACGGACAATGGAGGAACACAATGGCTAACCTTGCACTTTATGCTCAGGTGAGCTAGAAATTATATGTATTGTCTCCCTTAGACTGCTCATTAAATCAATAAACCAACTTGATATGGAAGAAAAGACCCACCGATTAAAATCCTGTTCTTTGACGAATAATTTTAGGGATTTAGATAGACCTTGATGCAAGGAACACACTTTGCTTCATGGGACGAAATTGTCTGTAGGAATCTGAAAGAGGGCCACCATGTGAAGTCTGGTTGAGATCTGACGAGTAGTTTCTGAGAAGAACATTTTTTAAGAAAGAAAATTACGTACTGACGGACGAGGGACAAATCACCGTAACAATAGCAAGCTTGCCTTCGGCTAGTGGCGCTAAAGGAGGCTAGTTGGTTGGCGACCTAAACATCGTAAGTACATGTACAGCTTGAGTAAGTTGTAGTTACGACGTATAACCCATTACCACATAACGAAATTTTAGACTTGCCTAATGGGCCCCTACCGATATCCAGAGTTACTCCGCTTAGTTTTAGTATTAGAGTGACCTCCCTTAAATCTTTGGGTAGTTCCGGTGAAAAAAAATCGATGATATCGGTATCGATAACATTAGCAGGTTGTTGCCAGCTCTCATTATGTGTCATCAATGTTGTAACCCTAGATGATCTAGAGACTACTTTATTGTAACCGCTGAGCTTAATTTTTAATGCTAAGTGACGTTTTACGTGTTTATAATCGTAAATGAGCCGGTATGAAAGTGCATTTTTCGGATATACCCTTAATCCGGATATACGTATTAATTACCATAAAAAGAGCTTTTTTGATCGAAATAAATACAATGATACTCACGGAAAAACATTCCGTTATTTCCTTTTTTAAAACATGGTTTCACATGTCAAGCGGGGCTTTGAATTTATAAGTTATCTGTCATTTTACAAACGGGAACTGTTACACAGAAGCTCTTCATACGTCTTCATTTCATGACCATGGGAATTTACCAAATACCCTTTTCATTGATGAATATGAAATAAATTTAATCAGAATTTCACTGCATGATCCTCAACAAGCTTTGTAAAGTGTCTGGAGGCTTGTGGAAATGATTATTGCCTCTGTAGGTCTTCCCAAGCTATATCATTCGTTTCTTACCAACGGCGAGTAAGATATATCATTAATTTCTTACCAATCGGCAAATGATAAGGTCTATATAGGGTGAGCAGCTGGTGGCTAAGATGAAATGTCAGTTATGCTTTGTAACTGATTTAATGTTGAAAGTGGTGTTTAACCGATAACCGGAGGGTAAAATATTAGACTGTGCCAACTTTAAAGGAGTTGCATATGACAACTTAAAGTTTATGGATTTGTAGATATTTTCATCTTTCTGGGCAGAAAACATTCGGCAAAATGAAGAAATTGCTTGTTACAAGCAATTCTGTCAATTTGTACAATGTTTTCCCAATTATTTTTCTTAAGGGGCGCCTAAAAGCGTCATTGTGTGGGTATGGGTAAACCAATTCAATCAACCTGGACAAGCTTTAGCATCTGATATTAGATGTGTGCACAAATTTATATTTTTCACATAAAATTTATTCTGATTAACCCTGGTTTATACGTCCCTGTGGCTTTCAAATTGAGAATGCATTGTAGAAAAAGAATATGCTTGTTGCATGTTTTTCCTTTCCACAGTATTTCTACCCAGCTGAATGTTTTTTGTTTTTTTTTTTAATTTGTTGTTTTATATATCATTTCATGTATTTAAGTATTTGAGAAAAAGTAAATAATAAAAAAATGAATATAAAAGAGGTGACCGTAAGAAGTGTTACAAAGATCAAACTAAGACAATCTTTTTGAACGTGTTAATCCATTTACCAAATTCTTATTACTATATTGAGATATATCATGCAATGACATATATGATACAATGTATAATTACTAAAAATTCAAATCTCTTTGTTGTAAGAAAGTGATCTTAAAAGTTTTTTTCCAGATTTTTCTTACTTAATTTTTTTCCAAAATTTTCTAAATGAGAAACGTATTAAAATAGATTTCCTTTACCTCTTACATTTATAATCCTATTTAAAATGTACTAACTCGTAATTTCCTTATGTTTAGAGGGAATAGCAAACGACTTCCTTTGTTACTTGCAATAAGGGGATATCGGGTGAAAATCAAAAGCAATTAGCCGATCATTATGATATATATCCAGTGTTTATCCAAATACCACCCGTGGTATATTACGCAATCAGAGAAACCGATCACAAGCATGTAAGTTACTTTGATTAAAACAGCAGTTTATGAGAGGACATCGTTGACTTTTAGATTTAATTTACCTTTTAACCCTTTACAGAAAAAAAATCTCAGAACGAAAGAGGATACGAACGAAATTTTAATAGCCATGTGTACCGAAAATAATGGATCTTTCAGATGTGGAGAAAATCAGCGTAAAAAGTACTCTTTATCGCAACATTGTTGTTCTTGGTTGTTGTTGTGCGGTTTCCTTGTTTTAATAAGTCTTTTCAAGTTAAAGAAGTAAACGCAATGATTTCCTACAAAGGACGCCTTTGCTATTTGTTTTCGAAAATGAGAAGTAAAATATGAAAACTGGACGAGAATGAAATTGGTTCCTAGGTCGGGAGAGAAAAACAATTAAAACGTGTCAACGTTAATATAAACTACCGCAACAATTCCATATTCTAAGAGTATTTTAAGAGTACTCAACATTCCTCTGTATCAAATTCTGAAAAATATCTGATTCTACGCAAAATAGGAGCATTTATTCTCTGATAGTGTACTTTTACTTAGAGACCAACTACATCATTTTGCATATAATATATGGACAGAAAGATAAAACATTAACCAATCTTTAGAACTAGATATATTCCAAATAATATAAGTCAACCGACTCCCTTGTTAATTAGTCAAAAGAAGGACATCTGGGCAGTCGTGTGAAAATCAAAGCAAATAGCCGATCGTTATGAGATATATCCGGATACCACCCGTGGACTATTGCGTAATCAAAGATACCGATTCAAAACGTGTAAGTTACTTGGATTAAAACAAGAGTTAATGGTAGGACATCGATAAGATTAACTTACCATTTAAACATTTGTAAGTAAAAAAAATCTCAGAACGAAATAGGATACAGACGAAATATTAAAATTCATTTGTATCAAAAATTACGGATCGCTCAGATTTGGAGAAATTCCTTGTAAAAATACTCCTTTTATCGCAATTCTTTTGTTTCCCCGTTGTTGTTTTGTCTGTTTGCATGTTTCAATAGATATTCTCAAGCCGAGGGAATAAAAGCAACAATTCACCATGAAGGACACTTTGACTAATTTTGTTTGGAAAATGAGAAGTAGAATATGAAAACTGGATGAAACTCGGACGGGAAGACGATTATAACGTGTCAACGTAAATAAAAACTACCAAAACATTTTCATAATCTATAAGTATTACAAAAGTACTCAATATTCTTATGTGTGAAAAACCGAAAAAATAATTTATTATCTCCAATACAGACGCTTTTAGTCTCAGCCCTTATATACTCTTTGTTGAAATTTAAACCGGAACTACCCAGTAGAATCAAGGGAGTTAATTAAAGGGCAATTTTCGGGAGAACTCCGTATATCGGTAGGGGCCCATTGAAAGATGTTGCAGACGACAGTTTCAAATTGTTGGAATTTTTACAATCTTTGTCTCTTTGGGCAGAAAGAGTGTAAGAAATGCAGAAATTGCTTGGTACAAGTAATTTGTTCATTTTCTACATTGTTTTCCAGAACTATTTTTGAGGGGGATTATGTTGAATAGGTAAAGTTGTCAAACCAACGAAATGCTTTTATTTAAATGTTAGAGTTCAACGTTAACTTCCGGTCTTAATGAATGATTCGATTCGTCGATTGATTTTTTGATAGACATCGCGATCCGTCGGTTGAATGAATCAGTTTGCTGTTACGATCGGTTCATTGTACATTTTTTCTCCGTGTGAAGAGGTATTTTGATTCAAATTAATAACCTTGCCTTAAAAGTGTGCTTTCGATTGCTGGCATATCCGAGTTACATTTAAGTAATGCCTCCACTAAAGAAGTAAGAGGACAACCTGTATTTCTCCAATCCTTCAATATTTTAAACATTGAACGATTTACGTTCCCCCTATTTTCCATAACTATTCTTTGCATTTTAGCCTCACTGATTCCTAATCGAATACCGAGCAACCAAAACTCATTTCCTATACACTCTGCGACTAAAGATAATTCTCTATCATCGAGAGCGGAATCTTCTCTCAGATGCATCCGCTCGAGCGCTAGGTTTGCGTTTTTCTTTATTTCTCCTCCTTCAACTTTTCCTATCACATGGAAAAAATTAGTCAAGTCAAATTTACAATTGCGCATGGCTTCGTAAAGAATATAGTAACATTCTCCCCTTTTTTTTCCATTCATAGAGTATATGGAATGTGACTGTTTCCCGTGATATGTGACTGTAGGCTATTTCTATTCTCTCAACTTGATTTTCTTTTATATTTAGTTCTATTGCAAGTTGTCTGTAACTCGATACAATATCAACTAGTTCAACAAGGATTTGATCTTCTGGTGATTCCATTAACAACTTATCTTTATCAGTATTGTCGCCCATTGGATATTTGTCTCTTTTGTAAATTTCAATCTCAAGTCTTTCGGAGACCTTTATTTCATTATTGTAGTTGTCTTCTTTTGGACACTTGAAGCGGTGTATGGTAGTACTTGACCTCTGACAGTGAAGACCAAGACCAAGATTACCGTCATTATGACCGGGCTTGTTGTCATTTTCAGTATCATGGCCAGGCATATTATCATCATCGTTATCGTGACCGGGCTTAGGCTTACCATTATGGTCCACCAAATTGACAGGTCGTTCGTCAAAACTGAACCAGTACTTCAGTGCCTCCTCCTTTTTAATATATTCTCGACAGTCGTTACAGATCCTGCCATTCCTTTCAAGAAGGTCATCAACTTTCATAAGTTCCTCAATGTACTCCCTATGTTCTTCACTGGAAATTTTTCTCGGTTTTCTTTTGAAAGGACCTGTTTTTCACATTTTGGACAATCAACATAGAGATCTATTCGAATATCCCGTCTATCGGTAGATATAAAAAAAGCCTTAAAAATAAGTTCTCTGAGTTTATCTTTCCACTCTTGCGCGATACTATGGTATTGGCTTTCAGATTCATCCTTGATAAATATAATTTCAAAATGGATTATATAATCTATGCACCAAACTAACAAATCAGTTCCTTGGTTTATACGAAACATGCCAATATTTTTGAATAAAAGGAAAGTGGCTCCCGATTTAACTGTTTCAAGATTAGCGATAAGAGAGGCTAAAAAACGCTGAAAAATAGCAGGAGGAAAGAATTCTCCCTTTATAACTAAACATAATCTTGGTGTATGAGTACCACGATCTTTAAGTAGTTCCTCGAGGTCCGCATCATTTTTCCTTTCCGGCAATCTACAAGGCATTATATAAAATTCTTCTTCGCGATCTTGTTCGTCATATGCCAACAGTGATTCGGAAGAGTATAACGGAGTTGATACACCAAGCCCCATTCCATCGTTTAATTCGTGCTCTTTAATTGGCAATGCTATTATATCCAACCTCACAAAAAGTTCAATAATTTCTTTTTTTAATGAAAGAAATTCACTGTCCTTTAATAGTTCATCTATAAAGCTGTTGTAAAGCTTACCCTTTTTGAATTGAACCAAGTTGCCATGATTGGTAGTTTTTATTTCCCTATGTGTAACAAAAAGCTTTAAAACATTGATTAAATAACTTGGATCAAGAATAGCGAGATTACCACCATAATAAAGAATGTCTCCTATTTCATGTTGAGTTGTTAAACTAGACTCAAAGTCAGGTATGTTGCCGAAGGTATTTCCAACGTCCGATATCATTTTGATGTTTGATTTTCTGTTTTGTTCAATAGCATCGTCTATCACTGAACTTCTTTTTACATCACGTAGCCCTAATTCAATCAAATGTGCTCTCAAACGCCGAATCATATCTGATCCTTCGTTTAGCCCTAGAAAAAACCGTTCGTCGTCTAGTATATCAATTATGTATTGTGTTCCTATGAACGGCTCCAAAGTCTTATCAAAATAATCCATCATGTGAGTTTTTGGATCAATGTTGTTGATTTTGTCCTTGTGTGTGCCAACGAGTACGACCCTTGGCAATATAGGGGGCTTAGCTTCACTTTCTTTGTTACATATCGTATAGTTGTATATACTTTTTATCCAAAATTTGAACGTATCAAGGCAAGTTAAGCTTTTCATACCGCTTCCAAGATTTACGTTTTCAGGTCTAGAACTTTCATTTTCTTCCGCAGGACTTTTCAAGTCTTTAGAAAGGTTTAAGACCAGTAGATAAACTGAAGAAGAGTTGAGAAAAAGATGATGAGTCGCGTAATAAATTGACTGCCCTGCGAAATCCCACACAGATACCGTAGGTCTATCATCATATCTAGCTAGTAGTTCATTGTTTGTTAGACCCCAGTTCCCGTTTTCATCAACGTAAACTCTTTTTACGTCTATTCCAACCGTACTGTCTGGTTTCGAGTGTTGTTCGATATTACAGAGCTTATTCACTAGTGTTGTTTTCCCAACGTGGTAGTTACCGACAACCATAACCCGTAAGTGTTTCTTAAATACGGTATCTGGATACATCTTGAAATATATTTCTTTGGCGATGTCTTGTTTTTGATTCAATAAGACGCTACACTGCAATCCTTTCTTGCATAAGTTCACAGGAATACCACTTTTAAAAGCTAATAAATGAAACAATTCATCAAAAGAATTCCTGAACATTTCACCTGAAACGATATTTGATAGAATATCTTTAAATGTTTTATTGTCTTCCGGATCTTTTAATCTCTTTCTGATGAATAGAAGGCAATCAACTATTTCCTTTAATGTTTCCTCCTTCTGTTCAAAGACTTGTACCTTCTTGACTATAGGGTCTGTGTTTTGTTGTGTTGTTATAGATATAACATCTTCGTCGGCAGATTCATTCTCTTGCTCACAGCGACTTTTCCTCTTGCCGTAAGGTCTTGTTTTGTTAGGTTTATCTTTGGACTGATGTGTTAAGCTAACGACATGTTTTTTTTTCAAATATCTGTTCAAGAATCGAATAGTCAAATGGTTCTTTTGACGAAAGTGAAGACATAAAACATCCCATTTTCTTTAGATTTATGGAATAATCTTCTGGGTTTCTGTGTGTTAAGAGCAAATAGGCATTCGAAATTGCGAAATGTCCACAAACAGGTTTATTTCCTTGATCCTGGGGCATCACATATTTTTCACTCTTTTTCAAATCGTAGATTAGCTCAAGTTGTTCTCTTAATGATTGTCTTATTGGGTGACTATTAATATCATTCAAAGTGTCGAACACTGTTACATCGCCATCTCTCTGACAGGAAACAACGTAGTGGTTATTAATATGGTGTAACTGAACTACGAATTCAGGTGAAGGAATTTTAAGAGAATAATTGCCCTGGGTGCCAGAACGTATAATATCGACTAAAAACGAGGGTGGTAGTAGACCGACCTTGACCTTGAATTCTTCTCCAAATAGCACAGATATAGTGTCAAGGACACAAATTTCAAGTTCTTTTTCTTCTAGCAGCTTTTTAGTTATTGGCAGAAAACGACCTTCTCTTCGCATACGCTCTATGATTTCCTGACGATTCATTTCCGCATTAGTTGTTAACTAAAATAAAGAAAAAAAAAAAGCCTTACCCTTACACGCTACGAGTTTTGGTCCAGCATGATCCTTGATATTTATATTACAACAAAATAATTAAATAAGGAAGTAAAAGTAAATATAAGAGAATAGTTTCTCATTATAGTGTCAAGAAAAAAGCCAAAATCAATATATCTGAACCATTTCGTTTTGACGCTGAGAATCTTAGGCTTTCAAAACTTAACATATTTCCGATCTGTCTATATCGTGCATTTTGGTAGATTTCAAAATAACTGTATAGTTGTTCCTCATCATGAGTAGATGCGCCATTTGAAAGAATTAGCACATAGCTCCAAGATCTAGGCCATGGCTCAAGGATAAAAGTTCAAATTGAGCTTGTTCACAGCACATACAATTCATTTTTTAGATTGATTGAAAATAAAAACAAAGCTCAATCAAAGGACTGAAGGTCCTGAAAATTGAAAATATTTTTTTAACGTTTAGACCACAAAAATGGTGTTGAAGACAAACAAATCCTAAGATCTGGATAAAATAAATCTTAAAATTCGTAAACAGACCGAGAAAGTTTAGACTGGTACAAATTGAAAGAAGTCAACAATTTTATTTTTTAATGGGAAATATGTGTCATATAGGGTAGAAAAAACTATGAGAAAAAGAATGAATTGCTTGTAACAAGCAAGTAAGTTCTCCTTTATTACAATATTTCCCCAAGTATTTTGTTCAAGGCGTAAATCCCCGGCGGCGGCACATATTCGTTCCGGCATTTGTCTCTCACCAATGGGTGGGTAATCGTAAACATAAGTGGGATAGCAGCTTGAGGCTAGGAAAGGATGTAGTGGAAGTACTGGTGTGAGAAATACCAGGAATCCATTGTTAGGTGCTCCAGCCGCCGCTATATGACTGAAATACAGTTAAAAGTGGCGTTAAACCCCATTCAATTCAACCAATCAACCAAGGCGTTAAAAAGTGGGATTTTGTGGGAATAGGTGTTGTGTTGAATCATTTCAGTTGCTTGAAACGTAAATATGAAGGAACTATAGCAATAACTATCTTTGGGTTTTCTAATAACTTATTTTGCAGCATGATTTTTGTATACAATTGCCTGAACTTGTAATGTTCTACAGGATCTAAGTTAGTAATAAACCTCAGATGAAAAAGTCACAAAATGTCAACGAAAAACAATAAATTCAGCTTTACCGTCCTTGATTTTAAAGTTTATGCTTCCATTCTTAACCTATTACCAGACGGCCAAATTTTAGACTGATTCAAATTGAAAGAAGTAACAGATGATAATTTAAGGTTTATTTTTTTTCAACTTTCTCGGTAAAAAAACATTGTGGAAACAAACGAAATTGCTTCATTTTACTCATTTGTTTCCCATATTGTTTTTCTGGAGGGCGCCAAAAAGCATCAATGTGTGGGAACTGGCTAAGCTATAAACTTAATCCTTGTCATGCTGAACCCGGAATATTCCTGTTTTGGCAGGTGGTTTAGACAAAGATCAGCCTGCACATATGTGCTATCAGTCCTTTGATTTTCATGTAATACTGAACAAGAATTTTTATTCAGTATGACAAGGGTTAAAAATCACATTTATTAAAATGTCAGGTTTGATTGACAAGTTAAGTTACTTGAAATAAAGCATCTCAAATTAAGCACAAGCATCTGCATTTTCATCTTATCCATTCCAATTCAATCATTTTTTTTTTCAGCATTCCAAGGAAAAGGCTTTGGAAAACATTGTGGACAATGAAGAAATTACTTGAAACAAGCAATTTCTTCCATGTCCATAATGTTTTCCACCTTACAAGGCAAAGATTTAATAAATTCCAACAACTTCGCGGCTGCAACTTCTTTCGATTTGAACCAGGCATGTTTTAGTAGGTTAAAGGGTCAATTTTATCTTGTTATGAACAATTTCTTCATTGTCCACAAAGTTTTTTTTGTATCCTTAAAAACCGCAAAAAACCATGGAGTCTCAGGAACTCAATATAAACTTGTAACCCTTCAACAGTCAACAAAGTTCACCCTATTAAGACGATTGTAAAAAAAATAATCAAGAATGGCGATTAAAAAAAAAAACAAACCTTCACACTAGAAATAAATGCATGAGTGAAATTGGCAATATGTTTTGAAATTGGCATTATATTTTGTTATTTAGCGACATATTTAAAATTTGATACAGAAATATACAAAAGAAAAGAGTACAAAATATAAGAGAGGGAAACCGAGATTTAAATTATCCAATACAGGCGTTTGTAAAGCTATACTGTTTGGATAAGAGCAACTCATCCGAGCTCATGCGCTCAGATGTTCAAAAGCTTGATGCTGGATAAAAAAATCTAAAATATAAAGGGCAATGAATCTCACACACAAAACATTTTAGAGTTTTTATATTGATAGTGAACATATATGCAGAATTACTAGAGATATAACCAAAATGAACAACAACATAGACTCTGACACAGAAATCGTCTAGGTTATAACATTGCCTCGGGTTTCTCCGAAAACAAGAGAGCTATAGGCGAGTACAAATCTTTGTGTTAAAGGTCACAATGACTTTGAATCTAATATGAAGGAAATACCGCCGAATTGGGCGATAAATATTTGTCAAGTTTTTGTACTTTCACCCATATAGCACAAAGTTCATGGTCACCCTTTGACAGTGAACTTAACGGAATGATCTGAAAGGACATTGGAATAATAAACATCATTAGATAAATGCCTATGTTAAACACGGACAACCTAGGTCATCAATTTATTATTCGGGTAAAGTTTGGATGGTTTTACCTAAGCACAAATCGAAAGTTGAAGGTCAGCCTGTGACAATGACACTGATTAGAAAATTAACGGAGATTATTTGTAACCAGAGACTAATGCTTTTACCAAATTTTGCCCCCAAGATCAATTCTGTGCCAAGTTATCGTCCGGACAAGGGTTCGTTTACCGACTGACATGCAGATAGCCAGAATGACAGAAAAACCAACCGACAAGAGCAAATCACTTTACCCCGATTCGTTGAAAGGGGGCATAATCATGATAAATGGTTGACAAATGAAGTTTCCATTGTAGAAAAGTTACGTCTGAACGTGAAACGACACGTGATTAACTGAGTAATTAACTTACTTTCAGAAAGCCGGATTTGTTTGAAAATATTCCTGGTCCAATACGTTAACTTGTGTTCAATGAAATCAAGAAACCGAACAAAGACGCCTTCGTTTTCACTAACATTATTTCATTTTTAAGAATCAATAAAGAAACTAAATATTCAAATTCAATTACCGGTATGCACAGTCCCTATCGGCATATTCAACTGCAAATATTTCTTATATCTATAAATAGACCTTTGGGTGAACACTGTAATAAATATTCAACTTTGTCATACATTATTTCACGGTATTGTGTAGAAAAGATAATAGATTGATTAAATTGGGTTAAACGCCACTTTTAACCTTGTTTCAGTCATGTCGTGGCGGCTGGAGCACCTAACAATGGCTTCCAGGTATTTCTCACACCAGTACTACCACTACATCCTTTCCTAACCCTTAGCTGCTATCTCACTTAGATTTACGATTATCCACCCAGTGTAGATAAGATATATATGTTATCTATTATACGATCCTTTTCAAATCAAACCCCCTAAAAAACCCAACCTTTTCTTTCGTTTTTAATAGTTTAAATAGCGATGGCAATATAACACAAGAGGCCCAGTGGGCCTTAACGGTCACCTGAGTAAAAGAGCATCAAGACAAGTGATTTAGGGTTTATTAGAAAAAGATTTTTTAAGAAGTACAAAAATTTACCCCTTTCTGCCCCCGACTGGGGCCCCTTTTACCCCAAGCCCCCCCCCCAACCTCTTTTCACAAACTGGAATTGGCATCCCCCAATGATGCTTCCGACCAAGTTTGGTTGAAATCCCCTCAGTTGTTCTTGAGAAGAAGATGAAATATTTAAAAGTTACTAAAATGACCCCCTTTTGGTCCTCATTTTAGGCCCCCCTGACCTCCAGCCTTTCAATTTTCACAAATCTGTATAATCAGTACCCAATGATGCTTTTCACCAAGTTAGTTTGAAATTGGCTTAGCACTTCATCAGAAGAAGATGAAAATGTGACTTTTTTAACATAATGAACTTTGACCTCTGGGTGTGGCCCAATTCATGACCCCAGGGACATGAATTTCACAATTTATAATAAACCTGTCCTAGTTGTCATGCACACAGAATATTTAAGCTCTGGCATTAACGCTTTATTAGAAGAAGATTTTTAAAGAAGTATAAAAAATTACCCCTTTTTGACCCCTATTTGGGCCCCTTTGACCCCCATAACCCCTATTTTCACAAACTTGAATTGGCATCCCCCAATGATGCTTCCGACCAAGTTTGGTTGAAATCCCCTCAGTAGTTCTTGAGAAGAAGATGAAATATTTAAAAGTTACCAAAAATGACCCCCTTTTGGTCCCCATTTTAGGCCCCCTGACCTCCAGCCTTTTAATTTTCACAAATCTGTATAATCAGTACCCAATGATGCTTTTCACCAAGTTAGTTTGAAATTGGCTTAGTACTTCATCAGAAGAAGATGAAAATAAGAATTTTTTAACATGATGAACTTTGACCTCTGGGTGTGGCCCCAAACATGACCCCAGGGACATGAATTTCACAATTTATAATATACCTGTCCTAGTTGTCATGCATACAGAATATTTAAGCTCTGGCATTAACGATTTATTAGAAGAAGATTTTTAAAGAAGTACCAAAAATTACCCCTTTTTGTCCCCTATTTGGGCCCCTTTGACCCCCATAACCCCTATTTTCATGAACTTGAATCGGCATCCCCCAATGATGCTTTCTACCAAGTTTGGTTGAAATCCCCCCAGTAGTTCTTGAGAAGAAGATGAAATATTTAAAAGTTACCAAAAATTACCCCCTTTTGGTCCCCATTTTAGGGCCCCCTGACCCCCCAGCCTTTCAATTTTCACAAATCCGAATAACCATTACCAATTGATGCTTTTAACAGAGTTTGTTTGAAATTGGCTTTGTACTTTATCAGAAGAAGATGAAAATGTGAATTTTTTAACATGATGAACTTTGACCTCTGGGTGTGGCCCCCTACATGACCCCAGGGGCATGAATTTCACAATTTATAATATACCTGTCCTAGTTGTCATGCACACAAAATATTTAAGCTCTGGCATTAACGGTTTATTAGAAGAAGATTTTTAAAGAAGAACCAAAAATTATCCCTTTTTGCCCCCTATTTGGGCCCCTATGACCCCCAGAACCCCTATTTTCACAAACTTGAATTGGCATCCCCCAATGATGCTTTCTACCAAGTTTGGTTGAAATCCGCCCAGAAGTTCTTGAGAAGAAGATGAAAATGTTTAAAAGTTAACGGACGACGGACGACGGACGACGCACGACGGACGACGCACGACGACGGACAAACGATGATTGCAATAGGTCACCATGACCATTCGGTCAGGTGACCTAATTATGATTGCCGATATATGTTAAGTCGCTGCTTGAAAATCAATGCTGCTATGCTATTTGAATTTCATATTTTAAGAGGTAAACAAGAGGACCATGATGGTCCTAAATCGCTCCCCTGAGTATGATGGTTCATGGCTTTATGATATAAACAAAATAGCAAAGCCCTCTGTCTAAATATTTTGGAGAAGATGTTTAAGGATTTCTCTTTTAATCCTAGGTATATTGATGATCCCGCCATATAGCACTAATTTCCTGAATATGGTAATGCTTTGAAGTAAAGACATCAATACATACCATGTATAAAAGCTTTAGGCCTAATGGTTTAGGAGAAGAAGGTTTTCAAAGATATCATTATTTATTCCTAACTAAAATTAGGGATTGCACAGAGAGGGGCTAATTTTTTTAAGTAATTTGGTAAAGGGCCAATGGCTGATGATATGTATTAACAAGAGGGCCAGAATGGCCCTAAAATCGCTCACCTGACTAAATGCTTCTAGACATGTAGATTGTCAATATCATGATAATGATAATTAATTTCAAAGTCTATTTACCCAGAGTTCTCTTTTTCATTGAATTGAATTGGAGGCCATTTATTGCTTTCGTGTCCAAATTCAATTCATGTCCGGTACTGGTACACTTAAGATGTTGCTTTGGATTTTCTCATAAGGACTTGCTTTATGTACTCTAATCATATATATATTTAGTAAAATTGGACACCTACCTCCATTCCTAGCAGAAAACTAAGTACCATGCTTATATATTTTGTGAAACAAATACCAATTTCTCTTTCTCGGCAGACGTTGTGACGTGATAATGCATACTCATGTAATTCACACTGTGATAAAACCTACTGGCGGGGGATACTTGTCAACTGTTTGGAACATGTACTTTAATTGGGTCTTGCATCTTTCATCAAATTTGATTTGTCTTTTTCCTAGTTTTTCCTGTTTTTTTTTTTGTGTGTTTTTTTTTAAGATATCACAAAACCAAGACTTTTTCCCATTTTACCAGTAGCCTGGGAATCCTGGACACACCTTGATATCAGTTTATTGAACTGTAAAGTGAGAGTACTATTGCAATAACTATCTGTTGGTTTTCTGCTAACTTATTTTGTATACAGATGCCTGAAGCTGTGCTGTAACGTTTTAAAGGTGCGAGGTTTGTAATAAACCTAAGATGAAAAAGTCACAAAATCCAAATGAAAATGAATTTAGAGTTACCATCCTTGATTTTAGAGTCTTTAACCTATTGCCAGATGGTCTAATTTTAGACTGGCCCAAATTGAAAGGAGTCGCAGATGTTTTTAAAGGTTACTTTTCAACTTTCCTGGTTAAAAACATTGTGGAAAATGAGAAAATGACTTCATTTTACACATTTGATTCCAATATTGTTTTTCTGAATGGGTTTCAAAAAGTGTCACTGTGAGGGAATGGGCTAAGCTATAAGCTTAAAATACACATTTGTTACAATGTCAAGTTTGATTGAAAGGTTAAGGAATATGAAAGTAAGCATGTCAAATTAAGTACAAGTATCTGCATCTGCATCCCCACTAAATCCCGCTTTTTAAGCATCTCAAGAATAAAGCTTTGGAAAATATGGTGGACAAAGAAGAAATTTCTTGTAACAAGCAATTTCTTCAATGTCCATTATGTTTTCTACCCTACAAAGTAAAGATTTTCTGAATTCAAGCAACTTTGAATCAGTATTCGATTTTGTTATGATATAATGGGTTAAAGGGTCATTTTCAACTTGTTACGAGCTATTTCTTCATTGTCCAGAATGATTTTTATTCTAAAAGGCAAAGATATCCTTCATTCAATCAATTCGAGATTGTCACCTGCAATTGCTTTCAATCTGAAACAGTCTAATATTGTGTTGTCTGGTAATGGGTTAAAATATATAATCCACATTCCCCTTGAAAATAATAAGCTTTTATCTTCTATATCCAAGAGCAGTAACCAATACGACAGAACCCTACTTTCTACCACTCTAACATCCTTGCACCTACTTGATCTGATTTTTACAACTTGAAAAATCTGCTGCTCAGAAAGTACTGAACAGATTTCAACCAAATTTCACAGAAATGCTCCTTGGGTGACCCTTTATCAGATTTCTTTAAAGATTTTAAATCGGATGAAAAACGTGGCTTTAATGGGCAGGACTAATTCTATATATGGTGAAACCTGAAAAAATCTTCTTCTCAGAAACCAGATGATAGATTTCAACCAAATTTTATAAGAATGATCATTGGAAAACCCTTTATCAGATTCCTTCAAAGAATTTTGATCAGATAAAAACATGGCTTTAATGGGCGGGGCTAATTTCCATATATGGTGAAACATTAAAAAAATCTTCTTGACAGAAACCGGTGGATGGATTTCAACCACAGGAATGATCATTTGGTGACCCCTTTTTCAGATTTCTTTAAAGAATTCTGCTTGGATAAAAAACATGGCTATAATGGGCGGGATTAATTTCCAAATATGATGAAACATTAAAATCTTCCCAGAAACCAGTAGATTGATTTTAACTTAATTTTACAGGAATGATTGTCCGGTCAGATTTCATCAATTTGAATTTTGACACATTGAAAATATGGCATTTATTGTTGTGGCTTATGTCCGTATAAGGTATCCCTAGAATTATTTAATTGCAATTCTTGAATGGCAGATTTTTAACAATTGTCTTAGTTGGGTAAACTGTTAAAGGATTAAAAGTTTACAGTGAGTTTCTGAGACTTGTAGGTTTTTGTGTAAGTATACATTAATTGACTGATTAACACCCAATATTCAAGGAGACATTGGTAACTCAGATTACACCATTTGGTTATTTACAGTAAACTGGATTGCACACACTATTTGAAAAGGTATGCCTGTTTGCAGTTCTAAAAATAGATCAAGTAGGTGCAAGGATGTTAGAGTGGTAGAAAGTAGGGTTCTGTCGTATTGGTTACTGCTCTTGGATATAGAAGATAAAAGCTTATTATTTTCAAGGGGAATGTGGATTATATATTTTAACCCATTACCAGACAACACAATATTAGACTGTTTCAGATTGAAAGCAATTGCAGGTGACAATCTCGAATTGATTGAATGAAGGATATCTTTGCCTTTTAGAATAAAAATCATTCTGGACAATGAAGAAATAGCTCGTAACAAGTTGAAAATGACCCTTTAACTCATTATATCATAACTAAATCGAATACTGATTCAAAGTTGCTTGAATTCAGAAAATCTTTACTTTGTAGGGTAGAAAACATAATGGACATTGAAGAAATTGCTTGTTACAAGAAATTTCTTCTTTGTCCACCATATTTTCCAAAGCTTTATTCTTGAGATGCTTAAAAAGCGGGATTTAGTGGGGATGCAAATGCAGATACTTGTACTTAATTTGACATGCTTACTTTCATATTCCTTAACCTTTCAATCAAACTTGACATTGTAACAAATGTGGATTTTAAGCTTATAGCTTAGCCCATTCCCTCACAGTGACACTTTTTGAAACCCATTCAGAAAAACAATATGGGAATCAAATGTGTAAAATGAAGTCATTTCCTCATTTTCCACAATGTTTTTAACCAGGAAAGTTGAAAAGTAACCTTTAAAACATCTGCGACTCCTTTCAATTTGGGCCAGTCTAAAATTAGACCATCTGGCAATAGGTTAAAGACTCTAAAATCAAGGATGGTAACTCTAAATTCATTTTCATTTGGATTTTGTGACTTTTTCATCTTAGGTTTATTACAAACCTCGCACCTTTAAAACGTTACAGCACAGCTTCAGGCATCTGTATACAAAATAAGTTAGCAGAAAACCAACAGATAGTTATTGCAATAGTACTCTCACTTTACAGTTCAATAAACTGATATCAAGGTGTGTCCAGGATTCCCAGGCTACTGGTAAAATGGGAAAAAGTCTTGGTTTTGTGATATCTTAAAAAAAACACACACAAAAAAAAAAACAGGAAAAACTAGGAAAAAGACAAATCAAATTTGATGAAAGATGCAAGACCCAATTAAAGTACATGTTCCAAACAGTTGACAAGTATCCCCCGCCAGTAGGTTTTATCACAGTGTGAATTACATGAGTATGCATTATCACGTCACAACGTCTGCCGAGAAAGAGAAATTGGTATTTGTTTCACAAAATATATAAGCATGGTACTTAGTTTTCTGCTAGGAATGGAGGTAGGTGTCCAATTTTACTAAATATATATATGATTAGAGTACATAAAGCAAGTCCTTATGAGAAAATCCAAAGCAACATCTTAAGTGTACCAGTACCGGACATGAATTGAATTTGGACACGAAAGCAATAAATGGCCTCCAATTCAATTCAATGAAAAAGAGAACTCTGGGTAAATAGACTTTGAAATTAATTATCATTATCATGATATTGACAATCTACATGTCTAGAAGCATTTAGTCAGGTGAGCGATTTTAGGGCCATTCTGGCCCTCTTGTTAATACATATCATCAGCCATTGGCCCTTTACCAAATTACTTAAAAAAAATTAGCCCCTTTCTGTGCAATCCCTAATTTTAGTTAGGAATAAATAATGATATCTTTGAAAACCTTCTTCTCCTAAACCATTAGGCCTAAAGCTTTTATACATGGTATGTATTGATGTCTTTACTTCAAAGCATTACCATATTCAGGAAATTAGTGCTATATGGCGGGATCATCAATATACCTAGGATTAAAAGAGAAATCCTTAAACATCTTCTCCAAAATATTTAGACAGAGGGCTTTGCTATTTTGTTTATATCATAAAGCCATGAACCATCATACTCAGGGGAGCGATTTAGGACCATCATGGTCCTCTTGTTTACCTCTTAAAATATGAAATTCAAATAGCATAGCAGCATTGATTTTCAAGCAGCGACTTAACATATATCGGCAATCATTATTAGGTCACCTGACCGAATGGTCATGGTGACCTGTTGCAATCATCGTTTGTCCGTCGTCGTGCGTCGTCCGTCGTGCGTCGTCCGTCGTCCGTTAACTTTTAAACATTTTCATCTTCTTCTCAAGAACTACTGGGCGGATTTCAACCAAACTTGGTAGAAAGCATCATTGGGGGATGCCAATTCAAGTTTGTGAAAATAGGGGTTCTGGGGGTCATAGGGGCCCAAATAGGGGGCAAAAAGGGATAATTTTTGGTTCTTCTTTAATAATCTTCTTCTAATAAACCGTTAATGCCAGAGCTTAAATATTTTGTGTGCATGACAACTAGGACAGGTATATTATAAATTGTGAAATTCATGCCCCTGGGGTCATGTAGGGGGCCACACCCAGAGGTCAAAGTTCATCATGTTAAAAAATTCACATTTTCATCTTCTTCTGATAAAGTACAAAGCCAATTTCAAACAAACTTGGTTAAAAGCATCAATTGGTAATGGTTATTCGGATTTGTGAAAATTGAAAGGCTGGGGGGGGTCAGGGGGCCCTAAATGGGGACCAAAAGGGGGTCATTTTTGGTAACTTTTAAATATCTCATCTTCTTCTCAAGAACTACTGGGGGGATTTCAACCAAACTTGGTAGAAAGCATCATTGGGGATGCCAATTCAAGTTCATGAAAATAGGGGTTATGGGGGTCAAAGGGGCCCAAATAGGGGACAAAAAGGGGTAATTTTTGGTACTTCTTTAAAAATCTTCTTCTAATAAAGCGTTAATGCCAGAGCTTAAATATTCTGTATGCATGACAACTAGGACAGGTATATTATAAATTGTGAAATTCATGTCCCTGGGGTCATGTTTGGGGCCACACCCAGAGGTCAAAGTTCATCATGTTAAAAAATTCTTATTTTCATCTTCTTCTGATGAAGTACTAAGCCAATTTCAAACTAACTTGGTGAAAAGCATCATTGGGTACTGATTATACAGATTTGTGAAAATTAAAAGGCTGGAGGTCAGGGGGGCCTAAAATGGGGACCAAAAGGGGGTCATTTTTGGTAACTTTTAAATATTTCATCTTCTTCTCAAGAACTACTGAGGGGATTTCAACCAAACTTGGTCGGAAGCATCATTGGGGGATGCCAATTCAAGTTTGTGAAAATAGGGGTTATGGGGGTCAAAGGGGCCCAAATAGGGGTCAGAAAGGGGTAATTTTTTATACTTCTTTAAAAATCTTCTTCTAATAAAGCGTTAATGCCAGAGCTTAAATATTCTGTGTGCATGACAACTAGGACAGGTATATCATAAATTGTGAAATTCATGTCCCTGGGGTCATGAATTGGGCCACACCCAGAGGTCAAAGTTCATCATGTTAAAAAATTCACATTTTCATCTTCTTCTGATGAAGTGCTAAGCCAATTTCAAACTAACTTGGTGAAAAGCATCATTGGGTACTGATTATACAGATTTGTGAAAATTGAAAGGCTGGAGGTCAGGGGGGCCTAAAATGAGGACCAAAAGGGGGTCATTTTTAGTAACTTTTTAATTATTTCATCTTCTTCTCAAGAACAACTGAGGGGATTTCAACCAAACTTGGTCGGAAGCATCATTGGGGGATGCCAATTCCAGTTTGTGAAAAGAGGTTGGGGGGGGGGCTTGGGGTAAAAGGGGCCCCAGTCGGGGGCAGAAAGGGGTAAATTTTTGTACTTCTTAAAAAATTTTTTTCTAATAAACCCTAAATCACTTGTCTTGATGCTCTTTTACTCAGGTGACCGTTAAGGCCCACTGGGCCTCTTGTGTTATATTGCCATCGCTATTTAAACTATTAAAAACGAAAGAAAAGGTTGGGTTTTTTAGGGGGTTTGATTTGAAAAGGATCGTATAATAGATAACATATATATCTTATCTACACTGGGTGGATAATCGTAAATCTAAGTGAGATAGCAGCTAAGGGTTAGGAAAGGATGTAGTGGTAGTACTGGTGTGAGAAATACCTGGAAGCCATTGTTAGGTGCTCCAGCCGCCACGACATGACTGAAACAAGGTTAAAAGTGGCGTTTAACCCAATTTAATCAATCTATTATCTTTTCTACACAATACCGTGAAATAATGTATGACAAATTTGAATATTTATTACAGTGTTCACCCAAAGGTCTATTTATAGATATAAGAAATATTTGAAGTTGAATATGCCGATAGGGACTTGCATACCGGTAATTGAATTAGAATATTTAGTTTCTTTATTGATTCTTAAAAATGAAATAATGTTAGTGAAAACGAAGGCGTCTTTGTTCGGTTTCTTGATTTCATTGAACACAAGTTAACGTATTGGACCAGGAATATTTTCAAACAAATCCGGCTTTCTGAAAGTAAGTTAATTACTCAGTTAATCACGTGTCGTTTCACGTTCAAACGTAACTTTTCTACAATGGAAACTTCATTTGTCAACCATTTATCATGATTATGCCCCCTTTCAACGAATCGGGGTAAAGTGATTTGCTCTTGTCGGTTGGTTTTTCTGTCATTCTGGCTATCTGCATGTCAGTCGGTAAACGAACCCTTGTCCGGACGATAACTTGGCACAGAATTGATCTTGGGGGCAAAATTTGGTAAAAGCATTAGTCTCTGGTTACAAATAATCTCCGTTAATTTTCTAATCAGTGTCATTGTCACAGGCTGACCTTCAACTTTCGATTTGTGCTTAGGTAAAACCATCCAAACTTTACCCGAATAATAAATTGATGACCTAGGTTGTCCGTGTTTAACATAGGCATTTATCTAATGATGTTTATTATTCCAATGTCCTTTCAGATCATTCCGTTAAGTTCACTGTCAAAGGGTGACCATGAACTTTGTGCTATATGGGTGAAAGTACAAAAACTTGACAAATATTTATCGCCCAATTCGGCGGTATTTCCTTCATATTAGATTCAAAGTCATTGTGACCTTTAACACAAAGATTTGTACTCGCCTATAGCTCTCTTGTTTTCGGAGAAACCCGAGGCAATGTTATAACCTAGACGATTTCTGTGTCAGAGTCTATGTTGTTGTTCATTTTGGTTATATCTCTAGTAAATCAGCATACATGTTCACTATCAAGGAAAAAAACTCTAAAATTTTTTGTGAGATTCATTGCCCTTTATATTTTAGATTTTTTATCCAGCATCAAGCTTTTGAACATCTGAGAGCATGCGCTCGGATGAGTTGTTCTTATCCAAATAGAATAGCTTTACAAACGCCTGTATTTGATAATTCAAATCTCGGTTTCCCTCTCTTATATTTTGTACTCTTTTCTTTTGTATATTTCTGTATCACATTTTAAATATGTCGCTAAATATCAAAATATAATGCCAATTTCAAAACATATTGCCAATTTCACTCATGCATTTATTTCTAGTGTGAATGTTATTTTTTTAATCGCCATTCTTGATTTTTTTTTACAATCGTCTTAATAGGGTGAACTTTGTTGACTGTTGAAGGGTTACAAGTTTATATTGAGTTCCTGAGACTCCATGGTTTTTTGCGGTTTTTAAGGATACAAAAAAACTTTGTGGACAATGAAGAAATTGTTCATAACAAGATAAAATTGACCCTTTAACCTACTAAAACATGCCTGGTTCAAATCGAAAGAAGTTGCAGCCGCGAAGTTGTTGGAATTTATTAAATCTTTGCCTTGTAAGGTGGAAAACATTATGGACATGGAAGAAATTGCTTGTTTCAAGTAATTTCTTCATTGTCCACAATGTTTTCCAAAGCCTTTTCCTTGGAATGCTGAAAAAAAAAAATTGATTGAATTGGAATGGATAAGATGAAAATGCAGATGCTTGTGCTTAATTTGAGATGCTTTATTTCAAGTAACTTAACTTGTCAATCAAACCTGACATTGTAATAAATGTGATTTTTAACCCTTGTCATACTGAATAAAAATTCTTGTTCAGTATTACATGAAAATCAATGGACTGATATCACATATGTGCAGGCTAATCTTTGTCTAAACCTCCTGCCAAAACAGGAATATTCCGGGTTCAGCATGACAAGGATTAAGTTTATAGCTTAGCCAATTCCCACACAATGATGCTTTTTGGCGGCCTCCAGAAAAACAATACGGGAAACAAATGAGTAAAATGAAGCAATTTCGTTTGTTTCCACAATGCTTTTTTACCGAGAAAGTTGAAAAAAAAACAAAAAACCTTAAATTGTCATCTGTTACTTCTTTCAATTTGAATCAGTCTAAAATTTGGCCGTCTGGTAATAGGTTAAGAATGGAAGTATAAACTTTAAAATGAAGGACGGTAAAGCTGAATTTATTGTTTTTCATTGACATTTTGTGACTTTTTCATCTGAGGTTTATTACTAACTTAGATCCTGTAGAACATTACAAGTTCAGGCAATTGTATACAAAAATCATGCTGCAAAATAAGTTATTAGAAAACCCAAAGATAGTTATTGCTATAGTTCCTTCATATTTACGTTTCAAGCAACTGTAATGATTCAACACAACACCTATTCCCACAAAATCCCACTTTTTAACGCCTTGGTTGATTGGTTGAATTGAATGGGGTTTAACGCCACTTTTAACTGTATTTCAGTCATATCGCGGCGGCTGAAGCACCTAACAATGGATTCCTGGTATTACTCACACCAGTACTTCCACTACATCCTTTCCTAGCTTCCAGCTGCTATCCCACTTATGTTTACGATTACCCACCCATTGGTGAGAGACAAATGCCGGAAATTATATGTGCCGCCGCCGGGGATTTACGCCTTGAACAAAAATACTTGGGGAAATATTGTAATAAAGGAGAACTTACTTGCTTGTTACAAGCAATTCATTCTTTTTCTCATAGTCTTTTCTACCCTATATGACACATATTTCCCATTATAAAATAAAATTGTTGACTTCTTTCAATTTGTACCAGTCTAAACTTTCACGGTCTGTTTACGAATTTTAAGATTTATTTTATCCAGATCTTAGGATTTGTTTGTCTTCAACACCATTTTGTGGTCTAAACGTTAAAAAAATATTGCAATTTTCAGGACCTTCAGTCCTTTGATTGAGCTTTGTTTTTATTTTCAATCAATCTAAAAAATGAATTGTATGTGCTGTGAACAAGCTCAATTTGAACTTTTATCCTTGAGCCATGGCCTAGATTTTGGAGCTATGTGCTAATTCTTTCAAATGGCACATCTACTCATGATGAGGAACAACTATACAGTTATTTTGAAATCTACCAAAATGCACGATAACGACAGATCGGAAATATGTTAAGTTTTGAAAGCCTAAGCTTCTCAGCGTCAAAACGAAATGGTTCAGATATATTGATTTTGGCTTTTTTCTTGACACTATAATGAGAAACTATTCTCTTATATTTACCTTTACTTCCTTATTTAATTATTTTGTTGTAATATAAATATCAAGGATCATGCTGGACCAAAACTCGTAGCGTGTAAGGGTAAGGCTTTTTTTTCTTTATTTTAGTTAACAACTAATGCGGAAATGGATCGTCAGGAAATCATAGAGCGTATGCGAAGAGAAGGACGTTTTCTGCCAATAACTAAAAAGCTGCTAGAAGAAAAAGAACTTGAAATTTGTGTCCTTGACACTATATCTGTGCTATTTGGAGAAGAATTCAAGGTCAAGGTCGGTCTACTACCACCCTCGTTTTTAGTCGATATTATACGTTCTGGCACCCAGGGCAATTATTCTCTTAAAATTCCTTCTCCTGAATTCGTAGTTCAGTTACACCATATTAATAACCACTACGTTGTTTCCTGTCAGAGAGATGGCGATGTAACAGTGTTCGACACTTCGAATGATATTAATAGTCACTCAATAAGACAATCATTAAGAGAACAACTTGAGCTAATCTACGATTTGAAAAAGAGTGAAAAATATGTGATGCCCCAGGATCAAGGAAATAAACCTGTTTGTGGACATTTCGCAATTTCGAATGCCTATTTGCTCTTAACACACAGAAACCCAGAAGATTATTCCATAAATCTAAAGAAAATGGGATGTTTTATCTCTTCTCTTTCGTCAAAAGAACCATTTGACTATTCGATTCTTGAACAGATTTTTGAAAAAAAAACATGTTGTTAGCTTAACACATCAGTCCAAAGATAAACCTAACAAATCAAGACCTTACGGCAAGAGGAAAAGTCGCTGTGAGCAAGAGAATGAATCTGCCGACGAATATGTTATATCTATAACAACACAACAAAACACAGACCCTATAGTCAAGAAGGTACAAGTCTTTGAACAGAAGGAGGAAACATTAAAGGAAATAGTTGATTGCCTTCTATTCCTCAGAAAGAGATTAAAAGATCCGGAAGACAATAAAACATATAAAGATATTCTATCTAATATTAAATCAGGTGAAAAGTTCAGGAATTCTTTTGATGAATTGTTTCATTTATTAGCTTTTAAAAGTGGTATTCCTGTGAACTTATGCAAAAAAGGTTTGCAGTGTATTATCTTATTGAATCAAAAACAAGACATCGCCAAAGAAATATATTTCAAGATGTATCCAGATACCGTACGCAAGAAGCACTTACGAGTTATGGTTGTCGGTAACTACCACGTTGGGAAAACAACACTAGTGAATAAGCTCTGTAATATCGAACAAGACTCGAAACCAGACAGTACAGTAGGAATAGACGTAAAAAGGTGTTACGTCGATAAAGACGAGAATTGGGCTCTAACAAGCAACGAAGCTATATATGATGATAGACCTACGGTATCTGTGTGGGATTTTGCAGGGCAGTCATTTTATTACGCGACTCATCACCTTTTTCTGAACTCTTGTTCAGTATATCTATTGGTCTTAAACCTTTCTAAAGACTTGGACAGTCCTGCGGAAGAAAGTGAAAGCTCTAGTCCTGAAAACGTAAATCTTGGAAGCGGTATGAAAAGGTTAACGTGTCTTGATACGTTCAAATTTTGGATAAAAAGTATATACAACTATACGTTATGTAACAAAGAATGTGAAGCTAAGTCCTATAGCTTGCCAAGGGTGGTACTCGTTGGCACACACAAGGACAAAATCACTAATCCAAAAACTGATATGATAGATTACTTTGATAAGGCTAAGGAGCCGTTCATAGGAACACAATACATAAAAGATATACTAGACAAGAAACAGTATTTTCTTGAGCTAAACGAAGGATCTGATACGATTCGGCGTTTGAGAGCACATTTGATTAATTTAGGGCCACGTGATGTAAAAAGAAGTTCAGTCTTAGACGATGCCATTGAACAAAAAAGAAAATCAAACATCAAAATGATATCGAACGTTAAAAATACCTTTGGCAAAATACCTGACATTGAATCTAGTTTAACAACTCAACATGAAATAGGAGACATTCTTTATTTTGGTAATAATCTCGCTATTCTGGATCCAAGTTATTTAATCAATGTTTTAAAGCTTTTTGTTACACATAGGAAAATAGAGACTAACAATCATGGCAACTGGGTTCAATTCAAAAAGGGTAAGCTTTACAACAGCTTTATAGATGAACTATTACAGAACAGTGAATTTCTTTCATTTAAAGAGGAAATTATTGAACTTTTTGTGAGCTTGGATATAATAGCATTGCCCATTAAAGAGCACGAATCAAACGATGGAATAGGGCGTAATGTATCAACTCCGTTATACTCTTCCGAATTACTTTTGGCACATGACGAACAAGATCGCGAAGAAGAATTTTATATAATGCCTTGTAGATTGCCGGAAAGGCCAAATGATGCGGACCTTAAGGAACTTTTGAAAGATAGTGGTACTCATACACCAAGATTATGTTTAGTTATAAAGGGAGAATTCTTTCCTCCTGCTGTTTTCAGCGTTTTTTAGCCTCTCTTATCGCTAATCTTGAAACAGTTAAATCGGGGGCCACTTTCCTTTTATTCAAAAATATTGGCATGTTTCGTATAAACCAAGGAACTGATTTGTTGGTTTGGTGCATAGATTGCATAATCCATTTGGAAATTATATTTATCAAGGATGAATCTGAAAGCCATTACCATAGTATCGCGCAAGAGTGGAAATATAAACTCATGGATCTTATTAAAAAGGCTTTTTTTATATCTACCGATAGACGGGATATTCGAAAAGATCTCTATGTTGATTGTCCGAAATGTGAAAAACAGGTCCCTTTCAAAAGAAAACCGGGGAAAATTTCCAATGAGGAACATAGGGAGTACATTGAGGAACTTATGAAAGTTGATGACCTTCTTGAAAGGGATGGCAGGATCTGTAACGACTGTCGAGAATATATTAAAAAGGAAGAGGCACTGAAGTACTGGTTCAGTTTTGACGAACGACCTGTCAATTTGGTGGACCATAATAGTAAACCTAAGCCCGGTCACGATAACGATGATGATAATATGCCTGGACATGATACTGAAAATGACAACAAGCCCGGTCATGATATTGATAATGATATTGATAATGATAATGACAGTAATCTTGGTCATGGTCTTCACTTTCAGAGGTCAAGTACTACCATACACCGCTTCAAATGTCCAAAAGAAGACAACTACAATAATGAAATAAAGGTCTCCGAAAGACTTGAGATTGAAATGGACAAAAGAGACAAATATCCAATGGGCGACAATACTGATAAAGATAAGTTGTTAATGGAATTACCAGAAGATCAAATTCTTGTTGAACTGGTTGATATTGTATCGAGTCACAGACAACTTGCAATAGAACTAAATATAACAGAAAATCAAGTTGACAGAATAGAAAGAGCCTACCGTCCCATATCACGGGAAACAGTCACATTCCATATACTCTATGAATGGAAAAAAAGGGGAGAAAGTTACTATGTTCTTTACGAAGCCATGCGCAATTGTAAATATGACTTGACTAATTTTTTCAATGTGATAGGAAAAGTTGAAAGTGTAGAAATAAAACAAAAGGCAAACCAAGCGCTCGAGCGGATGCATCTGAGAGAAGATTCCGTTCTCGATGACAGAGAATTATTGTTAGTCGCAGAGTGTATAGGAAATGAATTTTGGTTGCTCGGTATTCGATTAGGAATCAGTGAGACTAAAATGCAAAGAATAGTTACGAGTAATAGGGGGTGGGGGGCACAATTCGTTCAATTTTTGAGATATTGGTGTATTGGAGAAACGATCAGTGTAATTCTAATCTTTTACATTTAGTGAAGGCATTACTTAAAAGTAACTCGGATATGCTTGCAATCGCAAGCATACTTTTCAGGCCAGGTTATTAATTTGAATCAAAATCCCTCTTCACACGGAGAAAAAATGTACAATGAACCGATCGTAACAGCAAACCGATTCATTCAACCGACGGATCGCGATGTCTATCAAAAAATCAATCGACGAATCGAATCATTCATTAAGACCGGAAGTTAACGTTGAACTCTAACATTTAATAAAAAGCATTTCGTTGGTTTGACAACTTTACCTATTCAACATAATCCCCCTCAAAAATAGTTCTGGAAAACAATGTAGAAAATGAACAAATTACTTGTACCAAGCAATTTCTGCATTTCTTACACTCTTTCTGCCCAAAGAGACAAAGATTGTAAAAATTCCAACAATTTGAAACTGTCGTCTGCAACATCTTTCAATTAGGCAAGTCTAAAATTTCGTTATGTGGTAATGGGTTAAACGTCGTAACTACAACTTACTCAAGCTGTACATGTACTTACGATGTTTAGGTCGCCAACCAACTAGCCTCCTTTAGCGCCACTAGCCGAAGGCAAGCTTGCTATTGTTACGGTGATTTGTCCCTCGTCCGTCGGTGTCCGCCAATGCGGTCGTCAGTACGTAATTTTCTGTCGGACTGTCAATCTAGAGGTCCCCGGTTCGATCCCCGACGACAGCACTCATCCTTTCCGACAATTTGTCTCTCACCAATGGGTTGATAATCATAGGCCTATGTGGGATAGCAGCTGGAGGCTAGTAAAGGATGTAATGGTAGTACTGGTGCTCCAGCCGCCGCGATATAACTGAAAGATTGTTGAAAGCGGCGTAAAACCCCAATCAAACAAACAAACAAACGTAAATTTCTTAAAAAATGTTTTTCTCGGAAACTACTCATCAGATCTCAACCAGACTTCACAGGATTGTACCTTATATGGCCTTCTTTGAGATTCCTACAGACAATTTCATCCCATGAAGCACTAAGTGTGATCCTTGCATCAAGGTCTACCATAATACCTAAAATTATTCGCCAAAGAACACGGGTTTTAATCGGTGGGGCTTTTCTTCCGTATCAAGTTGGTTTATTGTTTTAATGAACAGTCTAAAGGAGACAATACATATAATTTCTAGCTCACCTGGGCATAAAGTGCAAGGTGAGCCATTGGGTTCTGCCATTGTCCGTCGTACGTCGGTCCGTCCGTCCGTCCACAATTTCTTTAAAATTCTTCTCCAAAAATGTAGGCCAATCAAGCTGAAACTTTTGTGTTAGTAGAATTTCATTCCTTGAAAATCTCTGGTTACTGAGACATTTGACAATGGAAAATTTCAGTAAATTTTTAAACTTTTTGTCAGAAACTACAATGCCTAAGGTATTGCATATGTATCTTTTAATCATATCGTCGTAACCTATAAAGTCTAGGGCATTCATATTTGGTATGTAGCATTACTCGATGTTTTTTGTACTGTATCACTTAAAATTGTTCCTGGGGTCAAAAACGGCACTGCAATTGGTGGCTAAAATAGGGAAAAGCACAAAATTTGAGTGAATAAAAAGAATCTCCACTTTAAGGCCGAGGTCATTTATATTTAAAATGTAGCATAGCCTGGTTGTTATCTAGCAATTATGATTATACAGTGCACTATGCATGTAGGGTTAAAAATGTCCAACATTTGGGAAAAACGCCCAATTAGAGCAACTCTAAAAGTCTTCTAAAATATAAGGTGAAGACTATTCATATTTGGTTTGAAGCATTACTTAATAATATGTTACTATGTTACAGGAAAATTTACCATAAGGGAAAAAAAGGTCTCTGCTCCAATGGTCCCAAATTGCAATAATCGCTTAATTTGAAAAAAAAAAATCGTATATATTGAGATTAGAGCATTTATATTAAAAACATAACCTAGCATTTTATCTACCATGTTTCATGAAGTTATACTCCTTTGGACAAAAATGGCCCTTCCCAAGGCATCCGAAGTAATGAAAACCACTAAATAAGAACATGTTCAAATATATAACTCTCCCAATGTTAAAGTTGTAATTCATTCATATTTTGTTTATAGTACATCCAGACTGTTCTTTACCATAGTTGCTAAAATTATACCCATTTGGTCAAAATGCTCCTCCCGCGAGGGCCAAAGTTTGGTGAAATAATCAATTAGAGCAATATCAAAGACTTCTTCTCTTAAAACTGGTCCACATAAAAAAGTTGGAGACGGTAAGTAAATTTGATTGAATTTAAGATACACGGAGTTTTTAGGTAGAAATGAGAAATGGAGAAAATGCTTGTATTCTTTTAAGTTCTCCCTTTCTCATAGTATTTTCAAAACTATTTTATATTGAGGGTGGCAGTATTCGGGATAGTTTGATAATGGATTAAACTATAAAGCCATAGGCATTCGTATTAATTGTAAAGCATTCCTTGATAATTTGTACTGTGCCCAAAACCTTTTATTTGAGCCTATGCATGAAATTTTCCAACCATTTCGCATGTGCGTGACTTGCACACATTGAGCACCCTAGACAGCGATTCGGGGCAATTTGAGCATTCCAATTAAACTAATTAGAAGCTGGCAAAATAAAAGTTCCATCTTTTAAAGTGTTTATTCTTTCGAAAGAAATATTTTAAAATAATTATGTTTAATTCTAACGGGAAAGCAAAAATGAAACAAAAAATCATAAATCGGCCAACACTAGAACAAATCATGGCCAACGAACAGCTTCATCTTGAACAAACACTATCGAATGAGCCTAGTTCTTGATTGCCACAGATATTGTAAGTATAATCCAACATCACATGATCTACAATATGATTTGTGCTGTTCGAGAAGTCGAAAAGACTATGACGCTGGTCTATTATGCCGATGCAGCTTCCTATCTATTGCGTTTATAGAGAAAGAGATTACTGCCCCCCCCCCCCTTACAAACTTTGTATATACATGTGTTGAAAAATGTTGATATTAAAAAGGTTTTCTTCTAAACCTACAGTGTTTGAACCTAAAACACTAGCCGATTCATTCTTCAGAAATTTAAGGAATTTGGAACATACTTTATCTAGGTTGTTTTGGGGTTTTTATACGCCGCCGGAGGCGGTCGTATATTGGCGTCATCTTCCCCGTCTGTCCGTCCGTCCGTACGTACGTCCACTTTTCTCGTGAGCGCAACTCCTCCTAGGTTTCTGGCTGGATCTTTTTGAAACTTTGTCAATCTTATCACCCTAATTGGTCGATGTGCATGAAGTAAGGATTTTATGGTTTATTGATTTTTGCCTCAGTTATGCCCCCATAAAACTTAGTCTCTGGGGCTTATTGAAATTGCACCCTTGTGAACGCAACTCCTCCTAACTTTTTGTCTTGATTTAAATGAAACTTGGTCAATGTCATCACCATAATTTGTAGGTGTACATGGATCAAGAATTTTATGGTTCATTGATTTTTGCAAGAGTTATGCCCCTTGACATTTAGTCTCTTGGGCCCAATTTAATCAATCAATCATAACAAACAGTTTGAACTTGACAATTTAAAAAGGTAGTCTGCAAATGTTTTGAATTTGGTTCTGTCAAAATAAGTAGTGTCTACAATTATTTCGTGAAACAGCAGCAAAGTGGCGGCGTATATTGTGACTACGGCACTCTTGTTTTGATAATAAGATGTATTTTACTATAAGTCAAATAAAGGAAATACGATAAAACAAATGATAACCACACATCGGTAGATAAGGGTTATTTCGTCCGTCTGTCGATTCGAAAAGTTGTCCGTCCGTATGTTTAAAGAAGTCCGCCATGTACAAAGAAGTCTTTTTGTGACAAAGTAAAGTAAAATCATCCAAAAAGAACAATGCAAAAAATAACGCGTGTATATTCTAGAACTTGGTGATGGAAAAGATTGATTAAATGGGGTTTAACGCCACTTGTAACAGTATTTCAGCCATATCGCGGCGACAGGAGCACCTTATAATGGATTCCTGGTATTTCGCACACCAGTACTACCACTACATCCTTTCCTATAGCCTCCATATGCTATGCTTCATAGGTTTATGAGATAGATTATCCACCTATTTGGGAAAAGACTCTGATCCATGACTACGTTTTCGTCTCACATTTTACAGAATTGAGTTTTCGGATATACGCTGTTCTTGTTGTTTTACTCATTCCCACACAAGTCTTCCTTTTTACGCCCCTCATGGAAAAAGCTTCTGAAAACATTTTGGACATTTTGATTCAAGCAATTTCTTCAATGTCCATAATGTTTTCTACCACAAAAGACAATTTTTTTATGAATTCTAACAACCTAAAATTGTCGTTTGCACCCTCTTTCAATTTGGGCCAGTCTTAATTTTTCTCGTGTGGGAATGGGATAAGAGGCAATATTTATCCTAAATACTTACTCCTAATTCATAGAATGCGTAATTTATAGAAGTTAAGTTTGTACTTTTGAAATGCAAATGGCAACTTACGATTGTCGGATCAGATTTTATACGCCGCCGACGGGGATCGTATATTGATATTGTCTTCTCCGTCTGTCCGTCCGTCTAGGTGTCCGTCCGTATGTCCCGACCGTTCGTCCGTCCAATTTCTTGTCAACACATCTCCTTCATTTATTGAGGGACTTTGATGAAATTTTCACAGAAATTTCTGCGTCACCTGACCTTGTGCATATTGTTGGAGTTTCGCCCATTTAAGGTTGTGTCTCAGAAAAAGAGGTCTTAACCCTTGTCATGCTGAACCCGGAATATTCCGGTTTTGGCAGGAGGTGTAGACTAAGATCAGCCTGCACATAAGTGCAGTCTGATCTTGGTCTACACCTCCTGCTTGTATTTTTCCTGCTGGAGTTGTTATAAAATTGACTTCTTAAAGAAATATTAAATTTTGAACAACAAGCTCTATCATAGCTTTCAGCCCTTTGATTTTACAGCAATTCAGTAAGGTAATTTATACAGCATGACAAGGGTTAATGTAATGTTTTGTCTTCGCTAATTGAATAATAGCGATACCAATCAAAAAATGAATCGACCAATCATATCATTCATTCAGATTTGAACTCCGACATTGGCCGTCATTTGTGTGAAACATTTTTTCTTGGTTTGGCATTTCACGTTTTTGTTTCATGCTACTGGCTATAGATTATGCAACATAAGACTGTTTAAAATCGAAGCGGGAGTTACAGTTGTAGTCAATGGGCGGGACAAACGGAGTAAGTGGAAGGGGTCAGCTTTTAGTCAATTGGTGGTGTATATGCTATTGTGAAATATGGCACACTTGTTGATTTTCAGATTCGTAAGTCTGAGTTCTAAAAAAGGAGGTCACATTATATGTTAATGAAAAGCTTGGGATGTTTTCAATTTCTATTTTTTTCTTCTCTCTCTCTAAACATTGGTTTCTAGAAATTATAGTAAATCTCACCATGAAGTGAAACAGTTTATCTGTTAGCAGGAACTATATTTCATGTCTGAGGCTGCCAGACCAAACCAGATATTTCTATGACCTCCCTTTAGAACTATAACACCATAGAGCGGTAACGCAGTCGACATTAACAAAGCCTTTATAAAAGTCGACAGTGGTACCAGTCTATATAACACCATAGATTGATAGGCCGCTGTTTCCACCACCTGACTTCACCGGTCCTGCCTACTGAATCCGACTGAAGTTCTACTTTGATATTAAACGGAGTTATTTTGCAAAAGTTATGACCAGTTAGATGTAACAAACAAGAGGGACTTGATGGTCCTAAATCGTTCCCCTGAGTATGATGGTTCATGGCTTTATGATATGAACAAAATAGCAAAGCCCTCTGTCTAATTATTTTGTAGAAGATGTTAAAGGATTTCCTCTTTTAATCCTATGTATATTCATGATCCCACCATATAGCGCTAATTTCTTGAATATGGTAATGCTTTGAAGTATAGAAATCAATACATACCAAATATCAAAGCTCTAGGCCTAATGGTTTAGGAGAAGACGTTTTTCAAAGATATCATTATTTATTCCTATCTAAAATTAGGGATAATTTTCTGAATACGGGAATTCTGTGAAGTATTTGGTAGAGGGTCAATAGCTTATGATAAGTACCAAATACCAAAGCTCCAGGTCTAATCGTTTGGTAGAAGAAGCCTTTAAAATATTTCCATCTTTATTCCTTTGTAAAAACAGGGATCGCACAGAAAAGGGCTAATTTTCAGAAAACAGATATTCTTTGAAGTATTTTGGTAGAGGGTCAATAGATTATCATACATACCTAAATTAAAAGCTCTAGGCCTAATGGTTTTGGAGAAGAAGATTTTCAAGGATTTCTTTCCTTCGTAAAATCCGGGATCGCACAGAAAAGGGATTACTCTCAAAATACGGTAATTCATTGAAGTATTTTGGTAGAGGGCCAATGGGTGATAATACATACCAAATATAAAAGCTCTAGGCCTTATGGTTTGGGCGAAGAAGATTTTCAAATATTACCTTCTTTATTCCTTTGTAAAACCAGTGATCGCACACAAAAGGGCTAATTTATTCTTTGAAGTGTTTTGGTAGAAGGTCACTAGGTGATGATATGTACCAAATATCCAAGCTCTTGGCCTTATGGTTTAGGAGGAGAAGATTTTCAAAGATTTTCTATGTAAATTTAGGGATCGTACAGTAATTTTTAAATATTTTTGTAGGGGTCAATTGGTGATGAAATATACCAAATATCAAAGCTCTAGGCCTTATGGTTTGGGAGGAGAATATTTTTTTAATAATTGCCTACGGACGGACAGACGGACGCCGGACAATTACCGATCATAGAAGCTAAATTTGAGCACGTTGTGCTCAGATGAGCTAAAAAGTAATATAATTGGTTGGTGGCCTAAACGTCTGAACTGCAGATTGAATAAGCAGTAGCTATGGCGTTTAAGTCTTCAACTAGATGGTTTTCCCAGGACAACTGCTGTCGAGCCCGCAAAGCTTTGTAGACATCATGCTCCGGAAATACACAATTTTAGCGTTTGACCTCGAGCTGTGACCTTGAACTTAAAGCTATCTCAATAATTCTTTCAATTGGCACATCTACTCATGGTGGAGAATAATTGCGCCAAATTATTTTGGAATCCATCCATAATTGTAGGAGATATATTCCGGACAAGCGCATTTTTAGTGTTTGATTTTGAGCTGTGACATTGACAATAGAACTATCCCAAAAATTCTTTCAAATGGCACATCTATTCACGATGGAGAACATTTGTGCCACGTTATCTTGAAATCCATCCATAAATGTAGGAGTAATTGTCCGGACAAATTCGGACGGACGGACGGACTATAGCACATACAAATTTTGTCATAGTAGCTCATCGCAAGCGGGCTCGGGAAAAATGTTTCAAATAAATGTCTGTCAAAGTGCCAGTTCGATGATCACTTCAAGCCTAAATGATTAACATGTATTTGATTGGTCGATTGAATTTTGATTATTGACGGTCGTGATCGACCAACTGACCAATCGCTGGACCCGCCCACTTACTTCTTTGGCAAAATCCACAGACTCCAACAGGAAGTCCCGCTTCGATTATTAAAGGCGTTAAAGAATTTATGGCCAGTAGCATATAACAAAAAAGTATAATAGTTTGGCCGAGACATATACTTCGTAACTACAGCTTGCATAAGCTTTAGTTACGACGTTTAGGTCGCCAAACCGAGGTTTAACCGAAGGTTAAACAAGAGAACCGCCCAAGGTGCAACGATCGTCTGCAGGTGCTGGATAATGCAAAAATTCTAAGTCGAAAAGGGGGCATAACTCTTACAAAAACGCTTTTAGAGTTATCCCCCTTGATTGTCTAGATAGCTCTTGTGTTTGTCAATACACATGCCAAGTTTCATGGGGATATCTACAATAAACACAGAGATATGACCATGGTTAAGGTTTGTCACGCCAACGCCGCTGCGAACGACGCCAAGGTGTAGACAATACCTCGGCTTTTCTCCGAAAACAGCCGAGCTAAAAATGGCGGCTACTGTCCGAGTTGAAAGCTCTGGTCCAGGCTGAATAGATGGTTTGATTGGTCGGTTGATTCCTTGATAGACAATACCTACAGTTTATTCCAGCTGTAGTTCCGACGTATCCAATCAACTTTTTTGTTATCTTTTACTAACCATACATTTTGCAAACATAAGGCTGTATAATATCTAAGTCGAATTTCCTGTTGGAGTCAGTGGGCGTGGCCAGCGATCAATCAATTGCTGTGAAAGATAACGTGACAACGACGTCATAGTACAGTTTGAGTTTGCCACATATTTATTGTCTGTCTTCGATCATTTTATAATATTTTTCTTTCTCTAACCACTCTAACCAATTTGAAGTTATTCTCTCTCCCCCCCCCCCCCCAAAAAAAAAAAATAATAACAATAAAACAAACAAACAAAGAAAGCCAACAACACCCCCCCCCCTTTAAAAAAAAACACACACACACACACACAAAAAAAAAAAAAAATAACCCAAAAACACACACACACACAAATACACACACACACACACACACAAAACCCTACAAAAACGTCATAGGATCCAGGGCTTTTTTTAATGTGCGCCGTAGCAGAATTTTCAATTTCTTTACATTCACCTTTCACGATGATTTATGATATAGTAGTTTACATATCGACTGCAATAACTGCAAATTACATCGTAAACCCGTCGGCAGCGGGCCTTTAATATCCAGGATTTAGATACTGTACGAAGTAAAAACCTTAGGGTTTTAATGTTCGACCCTTTATTGATATCCAGCAATCTAAAATTATAAATTACATTAAAATCTATAAATCTATAAAACCTATAAAATCTATCTCGTCTTAATTAAACTATCATTATAGAATGCACAGTACATATAACAATCAAAGTGCCGTACGCACTGTAATTGGTCGTCACTGAGAAATTGGACATATCGTTGCATTCCGACTTTAGAATTAGGGTAAAACAACTTTAATTTCTATTACTTTCACAATACGTGGGTTCTATCCTAGTGTATGATATTTCCGTGAATGTTAATTAGAACTAATAATATTTTACACGAACGTAAGACCTTGATGCAACATGGGTACCGACAAAAAAGCAACTTTTTGTGAAAACTAAATTTTTAAAAATTCTCGATTGTTAAATAGTCATGGTTAGATCATCCCTGCAAGCTTTTTTATAAAGCCAAAACAGAAAAATTATGGAAATATGATAACTTAAGTTTAAGAAAAAGTGCTGACAGCAGGTTCGTGAAATTTCAAAACCCTCTCTTTTTCTGGGCAGAAATTAACAAGTTCCTAAACAACGCTGATTATAAACAAAGGAACAAGAGGACCATGATGGTCCTAAATCGCTCACCTGAGGCATCTCCAAATTACAGTACTTTTTAGTGTAAAAAAGGCACAACTTATAAAAGATATATAAGATTTTGGGCTTTGTGCAAAACAATCCAGTAATGTTTTACAATAATAATGATTGCCTTTGGCTTTATAGTTTAATCCATTACCAAACTATCCCAGAATTTTTCACCCTCAAGCAAAACAGGTTTGAAAAATACATAGTGAGAAAGGGAGTGACAAGCAATTTATCCATTTCTCAGAGTGTTTTCTACCTGAAATTCTTTGTATTTAGATTTCAATCAAACTCTAATTACTGTCTGCAAATTCAATGGCTGTAATTTTAGCAACCTTGGTAGAGAACAATCTAGATGTACTATACATCAAAATATGAATGCATTACAACTTATACATGAGGAGAGGAAGATATTTGAACATGCTCTTATTGAGCGTTTTTCATATCTTTGGATGCCTTGGGAAGGGCCATGTTTGTCCAAAGGATATAAACATGGTAGAGAACAATAATGTTATCCTTTGTTTTTAATGTAAATGCTCTAGAGCCTATATTTAAGAAGAATTCTTTCAATGCAATTAACACAATTTTCTACCCCAGGAGCAAAGACATTTTTTATCCTAGAGCATATTTTCCTGTTATATAGTACAAAATTATTTAGTCATGCTACATTCAAAATATGTATGCCCTTCACCTTATATTTCAGAAGGAGAAGACTTTTATGATGCTCTAATTGAGCGTTTTCAAAAAATTTTGACCTCTGGGGCAGTGCCATGTTTTATCCCAGGGCTAACATTTTAGCTAACATGGTAGAGAACCATCTGGTTATGCTATATACAAAATATGAATGCTTTAGAGTTCTCCTTAAAATGAAGATTTTTTTTAACATACTCAAATTTTGCGTTATTCCCAATTTTTGACCCCTAGTGCAGGGCCGTTTTTGACCTGAGGAAGACAACTTTTAGTGATATAGTACAAAACCATCTAGTTATGCTCCATACCAAATATGAATATCCTAGACCTTATAGTTTAAGAGGAGAAGTGTTTTGAAATTGCTCTAAGTAAGCATTTTTCCAAACTTCGGACCTCTAGGGCGGGGCCATTTTAGACCCCAGAGATGAAATATTTAAAAACTTGGTAGAGAACCAAATGATTAAGCTCTATATAAAATATAAATGCCTTTGGCCTTGTAGTCTGTGAGAAAAAAGACAACATAGATTTTCTAAAATTTCCCATTTTCATATGCCACGGTTACAAGAATTTTTCACAGAATTAAATTCTTTTAACAACTTTTGAAGAGCTTCAACCAAGGAACATCCCTGCAAAGTTTCAGCTTGATTGGCCTACTGGTTTAGGAGGAGAAGATTTTTAAAGATTTTTACAGCTTAACTAAAGATTCCCATTTTCACATGCCGCGGCAGCCAGAGTTTTTGACGGAATTAAATTCTTTTAACAAATTTTGTAGAACTTCACCTAAGGAACATCCCTGCAAAGTTTCAGCTTGATTGGCCTACTGGTTTAGGAGGAGAAGATTTTTAAAGATTTTAACAGATTTACTTAAGATTCCCATTTTCACATGCCGCGGCAGCCAGAGTTTTTGACGGAATTAAATTCTTTTAACAACTTTTGTAGAACTACATCTAAGGAACATCCCTGCAAAGTTTCAGCTTGATTGGCCTACTGGTTAAGCAGGAGAAGATTTTTAAAGATTTTTACAAATTTACTAAAGATTCCCATTTTCACATGCCGCGGCAGCCAGAGATTTTGACGGAATTAAATTCTTTTAACAACTTTTGTAGAACTACACCTAAGGAACATCCCTGCAAAGTTTCAGCTTGATTGGCCTACTGGTTTAGGAGGAGAAGATTTTTAAAGATTTTTACAAATTTACTAAAGATTCCCATTTTCACATGCCGCGGCAGCCAGAGTTTTTGACGGAATTAAATTCTTTTAACAACTTTTGTAGAACTTCACCCAAGGAACATCCCTGCAAAGTTTCAGCTTGATTGGCCTACTGGTTTAGGAGGAGAAGATTTTTAAAGAAATTGTGGACGGACGGACAGACGGACAGACGGACAGACGGACAGACGGACGGACGGACGACGGACAACGACCGATCACAATAGCTCACCTCGCACTTTGTGCTCAGGTGAGCTAAAAAACAATTGATACTATTCTTTGGGCGAATTCTTTAGACAGCTTGAAAGCATAATTATCAAATTTGCTCTCCAGAAGAACTTTCAGTACTTTGATTAACTTATGGTTGGAAAATAATTGAGTGGCAGTATCATCTTTGTTTACACCTCGATATGATTGAAAGAAAGGGTTGGTTTGAGGCGTTCATCACTAGCGGAAAATCCTTGAAGCATTCATCTTTAAAGCGTGTGACCGTCCAGTTTTCCTTTACTCCTTTTGATAATTCTAAACTTGTAAAATGAAATGATTTTTTTCTGTTTTCCTGTCAGAATATACGTCCAGTTGGGCTAAAGGCAGTTTTGGTAAATTGCAGCAACATAATCTCGAATTTATGGTTATATAAATTGGTCTACGACCAATTAAAAACAACAGAATTAATGAAGTGTGATCTTATATGTGTCTACCAGGTAACATATCAAAGCGAGTAAATTAAACCTAAAAGCTTATCAAATTAAAAAAAAAAGTGTCAATTTAGCCCTAACAAGCTCAGCCGATTTGTTTTTATTTATTTTTTCATGAGTCTGATTCTAATCATTTCATTCCTTTACTTTGCTTTCTTCTGTTGAATATGGTTCATATGCAAATGAGGTCACGCGGCGGCAAACTCTTGAAATAACGTCTGGCTCCACTAAATCGTTGTTAGATGACCACAGAAAGCCGCTTTCGAATTTATAAGATTACCAGAGACAATATCTGCTTCATATTTAGTATTAAACGCTCGTTTGATAGTAGTTTTTAGCGTAGATAGTAGTTTATATCGATGCCACCTTTTAACTGTGAAAACAGCTTTTACATAATACTTTTTTCAATGCCATGGAGTAGTCCTATTTTCAATGAGGTACCCTTTATTGTCCTAATATGGGTCTAACCAAATTCCAAGAATTATGACCTCGACAGAGTGAACAAAGAAATAGTTATCAAGGCCCCTTTTCCGTGCTTTCCAACTGGACGATCCGATTTTTTAAAGGGTTAATCCGCATAACCTGACCAACATTCTGACAAAATATGAATGGACACAGCCAAGTTTTAGCCTCTAGTGTTTAAACACAAAGACTGTTGTCGCCATGACCTACTACGGACATTTAAAGTATATATAAACAGGTACTGTATCAGTCATCTTTTTCTAAGAGCACATTTATAATACAATCTGTGCGTGAGTTACATTTAATAAGTGCTCTTATTAAATTTTCAGGCTGTCCATCCATCTTTATCCAACAACCCAACATTTCTTTGATAATTGTTTCTTTCTTTTCATAATTCATTGCAATCTGCTGAAGTTTAGTTTCCTCGATACCTAATCTTATTCCAAGAATCCAAAATTCGTCACCTATGCAGTTTACAATTTCCACTACTTTCTTATCAGTAAAGTTGTTGTCCCCAAAACCTTGCAATTTTTCAAGTTTTTCTTTTGTCTTCTGATCAATTTCCTTACTGTCACAACCTTTAATTACACTTAACAAATTCGCAACATTGCACCCGTTCTTATGCATTGCCTGACAAAGAGCATACAAATCTTTGCCTCTTTTTTTCCATTCATAGAGAACATGGAATTTTACTGTAGCCTCTGATATGTGTTTGTACTTCATTTCTGCTCCATTTACCTCGCTTTCACGGATTCCTAAATCTATTGCGAGTTTCCTGTAATTCGATAAACAGTTGATAATTTCAACTAAGTCTTGCTCACTTGGTTTATGATTGCGAAGCGATTCAAAATCCATTTCTGAGTATTTATCAGTGAATGATAGATCCACCGTATTAATTTCTCCTTCAATATCAAAACTAAACAAAGGTTGCAGAGTTCTTTCCATATCCCACAAATCACGACAGGCTTTGCAATCCTTTCTGTTTTCACACCTTGGACAATCAATATAGAGTTCAATATTTACCATGTTCTTGGAGTTCTTTCTTTGACTTGCATTGTATAGTGCTTCCATATACTTTTCAAACGCTGGTTTCCAGGTCTGATTCATTTTTGGCTTCCTTCTCTCGTGCTTCCTTTCGTATAATTTAATGACCATTTCCATTATATAAAGTTTACTACCTGATACACAATTATAACTTATCTCTATTTGTGTTTGAGAATCTAGTTCAAAGAGACCGAAATCTTTGAACAATAAAGGTTGAGATCTGCGTCCTTTTCTCTTAACGTTGTGGTTTCTACAAAGAGTTGAAAGGAACTTATAGAACGTTTTAAGATGAAAATCCTCTTCGATTTCGATACAAAGCTTTGGTACATTACTTTCGTTAAGCATATTCCTAACAGTTTCATCTATTCTCACAGGTAATAAACAAGGCACGATGAAAAAGCTAAGTTGTCCTGGCTCTTCAAAAGGCTTTACGATGAAGTCTAGGCTCTCTAAAAGTTGTAATATATCCGATTTGAAAAGCGAGAATTCCGTATCTTTAAAAAATTCACATATCAAACTTTCATTTAACATGCCCTCTAAAAATTGCCACCAGTTTTCACGTTGGTTCATGCAAACAGTCCTTTTGGTTACAAAAAGCTTAATAATATCAAGTAAATAGTTTGGGTCTACAAACACGATTCCACTGAAAAAGTAAATGTGACCTAACTCGTGTTGTGTTTTCAAAAGACTCTGGAAGTTAGGTGAATCACCACACGTTTTACTCAAGTCTGTTGTGAGGCTGATCTTTTCTTTTCTTAGTTGACCGATTACAGCATTTATATCTCGACTTTGTATTGTATCACCAAGGCTTATGTTTCTCAAGCGATCTCTCATATCCTGCAACGTTTTACGGGTAGCTGCATCGTCAATTTGGAATATAAAAAACATTTCCTCGTCTATAATATTAAGGTAATCTGTTCCTCTAAAGTGACGTAAAACTGTATCGAAATATTCTCTCTTACTCCTTTCAATAATTCCTTCGTTAACATTGGTCAGTCCTTTTCTGAGAATGCCAACTAAAACAACACGCGGAAATGCGTTTTCTGTCCCTTCACCGTTCGAATAGAGACTTGTGTAGTGATAAATGTTCTGTATCCAAAACTTTATAGAGTCAATATAATTCAAGCCTTGGAAAAAGCTTGGCAGAATGAAATCATTCTCTTCGAAACTCTCGCTGTCATCCGCGTTAGAATACAAATCTTTTGATAGATCTAATACCAGTAAATAAGCGGCTTTAGGAACCAAAAAGAAGTGATGTATTGCATAGTAAAGAGACTGTCCAGAGAAATCCCAGACAGATACCCTTTCTTGGTTATCATGTCTAGCTCCATCAATCAGATACCAATTTTTTCTATCATCGATAAAGCATTGTTTAACATCGATACCAACAAATCGCCTACTGTCTTTTATATTGCATAGCTGATCCACTAGAGATGTTTTCCCAACATTGTGATTACCCAAAACCATAACACGTAAATGCTTACCATGGATTATATCTGGGTATAGTTTTGAAATTACACGTTTGCAAAGACCTGGATATTTTACCATTAACATAACACATCTTAGTGCTTTTTTTATTAACGGCACGGACAAATTTTTTTTAAAAGATAATAATTCTAAACATCTACAGAAGGAGCCTTCCATGGTTATTTCCGACAATATTTTTTCCAACGTTTCACTGTCTCCCTTTGTTAACTTGTTTCTTATTAGTCTCAGAAATTCAACAATCACTTCTGGTGATATTTTATCATGTACTTCACCGAGAGATATCTCCATTTGGGCTTATGTTGCTGTCGCTTTTTGATGACAGAGGTACGATGGTCAGAAATTTTGTCTGTGGTGTGTTCTTTTTTGTGGTATCTTGCAGATATTGATAATTTTTGCGTTTTTATCTTCTTTTTTCCTTCACTCAGACAGCGCCTTATATGATAGAAAAGTTGATTTTGAACTGTTTTATTAATGTTTCCTTATCAAAAACATCTTCAAAATAGGAAAAATTGCAAGAAAATCCTAAAGACAGAGAGAGAGATTTATTCTCTTAAATTTTTTAATCCACAAAAAATCTAATTCCTCTGTGTGTGCAATAAATAGGCATTTAGGATTGTTACTGGCCCAAAACCAGTGTTATGTCAATGGCTCTCTGCAATCACTTATTTTTCATTCTCGTTCAAACCGTAGATTGTTTCAACTGTTTCTGTTGATCGTCTATTAGAAAGTATATTTATCTCAACCAAAGAATAGATCACTGTTACATGGCTATTTTTTGACAGGAAACAAGCTTGTGATTACCCAGATTGTTTATTTGGACTGCGCATACATCAGAATGGATATTAAGGAAATGCTAGGCATGTAAGCCAAAATGAATGCATTGCATCGGCTAAGATAGATTGTGGAATTTCAAAGACCAATTCTAACTTTGAAATTCTCTCCAAATAGCACAGAGAGATTGTCGAGAACAGAAATCTGAGGGTACTGTATTTTCTAGTTGCTCTTCAGTTAATGGCAGCAAACGGTCTTCTATTCGCATCCGTTCAATAAGTTTCTTTCCTTGTATTTCTGTCACTCAATGTCATCTAAACTAATGAAAAAGAAATAAAACATAAAAGTAATCAAGATTTGTTTCAGAAATTTAACCTGGAACAAGATGCCCATGAGGGCCTGAGACGCTCTACTGGTTATCAAGTTTTCCGTTAAAGAAATCTGATATGTAAGGAAGTTAATTACTCAAAGAAGAATGCATAAAGAAAAACGGGCTTTATCCCCTTTATTATTTTAAGCAACAATCCTCAAGGCCCCTTTTCCCGTGTTTCATGACGGATCCACTCCATTGCCAAAAGAAAGTTACCTTATGACCCTACAATCATTCTGTGAAATTTTCATCAGAATCTGACAATAATTGTGGACTTAATCACATAAACAGGATTGGTTTGAATGAAAATCAATAAGGCCCCCTTTCCTGTGTTTTCTGATGGATCAATTTCATTTCAAAAGGAACTTTCCTTACAACCCTACAATTGTCCTATGAAATTTAAAAGACAATTTGATAATGATTGTGATCTTTATAACATACACAAGAATGTTTTGAATGATAATCTGTAAGGCCCCTTTTCCTGTGTTTCGAATGCCACAATTATTCCACGCATCTTTGAAGAGAATCCGATAAAACTGTTGACTTTATTGTGTTACCAAAGATATTAAATTCAAGTTCTCATAAGGCCCCTTTTCCCGTGATATTTTGCTGTTGGTTTTATCATTCTGTGAAAGTTAAAAGTGAATCCGATGAAATATTTGGACTTCATTATGTTTACTAGAATATTTTTTTAAAAAAATCATATGGCCCCTTTTTACATGATACTTGATGGATTGTACCCAGTTCTGAAAAGAACCCTTTAAGTGATTGTACAATAATTCTGTGAAATTTTGAAGTGAATCCGGTGAAATCAAGGGACATCATTGTGTTAACCAGAATATTTACGAAAGTTTTTCATAAGGCCCTTTTTATATGACACTTGCCATAATCAGATCCACTGTCAAAATCAACAATAGGAATGATGGTACAATCAATATATGTAATCTGTGGATTTTATTGTGTAAATGAGTTTAAAGTGAAATCTTCATAGGGCCCCTTTTCTCATGATACTTTACAGAACAAACCAAATTTCAAAAGGAACAATTCTAATGAAGGTAAAATCATTCTTTAAAAGTTAAAGAGAATCAATGAAAACAGTGGACTGAATTGTGTCCAGAATTTTTGTAACAAAATTTTCATAATGCCCCTTTTTCCGTGAAACTTAACAAATCAGACCCAATGTACAAAGGAACAATCCTAATGATAGTTTCAAGAAAATGATAATGACTGAGGACTTTATTGTAATAATGATGTTTTGTAATAATTTTTTTATAAGGTCCCTTTTCTTGTGTCGCTTAACCAAACAGACCTAATTTACAAAGGAACAATCCAAATGATGGCACAATCATTCTATTAAAGTTTGAAGAGATTCTGATAAAGACTTAGGACTTGTTGTGTTTATGAGGATTTGGTAATAATTTTTCATACAGCCCCTTTTCCTATGATACTAGACAGATCAGGCCCAATTTGGAAAGAAACAATCCTAATGATGGTATAAACATTCTGTGAAAGTTTGAACAGAATCTGATGAAAACTGCAGACTTTATCTTGGTGTAAATTTTTTAAAATAAAATTTTCATAAGGCTCCTTTTCCTGTGATACTTGAAGGATCAGGTCTCATGTCAGCATGAACAATCGTGATTATTGTACAATGATTCTGTGAAGGTTTGAATAAAATCCAATGAAAGCTCTGGACTTGGTTACAAGGATTATAGATAAAATTCTCAAAAGGCCCCTTTTCCCATGATACTAGACGGATCACACCTAATTTGAAAAGAAAGAATCCTCATGATGGAATAATCATTCTGTGAAAGTTTAAACAGAATCTGATGAAAACCGTTGACTTTATTGTGGTACAAGGATTTTAAATTAAATTTCATAATGCTCCTTCTCCTGTGATACTTGACGGATCAGATCTAATGCAAACATCAACAATCATTATTATTGTACAATTATTCCTTGAGTGTTTGAAGAAAATCCGATGAAAGCTCTGGACTTGGTAACAAGGATTTATAAATGAAATTTTCATAAGACCCCTTTCCTGTGTTTCTTGACAGTTCAAACCCTGTTATGAAAAGAATGAAAGTTATGACCTATCAATCATTCTGTAAAATTTCAACAAAATCTGATCAAAGCTGTGGGCTTCATTGTGTTAACAGGGTTTTATGAATTGAATTTTCATATAGCCCCTTTTCCCATGTTACTTGATGGATCTGAACCAATTCCAAAGGGAACTCCACTTACAAAAGAATAATTATTCTGTTTGAGTATAAAGACAACCCCATCTCATCTGTGGACTTACAAGCATTAATTAAGACTTTTTTTAATTGAATTTTCCTAAGGCCCCTTTTCCTATGTTTCTCAATGGATCAGACCCAATTTGAAAGGAACAATCCTTATGATGGTACAATCAATATGTGAAAGTTTGAACTCGATCAGGTGAAATCTAGGACCATGATGTGTTAACTAAGATTTTTTTTAATAAATTTTCATAGGGCCCCTTTTCCCACGAAACTTGATTGATCAAACCTACTTCCGAAAGGAACAATCCATTTAATGTAATAATCATTCTGTGTATGTTTGAAGAGAATTTGTTGAAAACTATGGACTCTATGGTGTTTATGAGGACTTATTCAATTAAATTTTTATAGGGCCCCTTTTTCCCGTGGTCCTTGACTGATCATACCAAATTTTGAAAGGAACAATTCTTATGATGGTACAGTCATTCTGTGAAAGTTTGAAGTCAATCAGATGAAAACTGTGGACTCTAGAGTGTTAACAAAGATCTTTGAATTAAATTTTAATAAGGCCCCTTTTCCTATGCTTCTTGGGGAATCATATCCGATTCCGAAAGGAACAATCCTTATGATGGTACAATCATTCTTTGAAAGTTTTAAGAGAATCCGTTGAAAATTGTTGGCTCTAGATTATTAATGAGGATTTTTTTATAAAAATTTTCATAAGGCCCCTTTTTCCTGTGTTTCTTGACGGATCATACCCAATTTCGAAAGGAACAATCCTTATAATAGTACAGTCATTCTGTGAAAGTTTGAAGGGAATCCGATGAAAACTGTTGACTCCAGAGTGTTAACGAGGATTTCTTAAAAGATTTTTCGATTAAATTTTCATAAGGCCCCTTTACCCGTGTTTCCTGGTGGGTCTGACCCAATCCCAAAACGAACAATCCTTATGATGGTACAATCATTCTGTAAAATTTTAAATACAATCTGATGAAAACTGTGGACTCTAGAGTGTTAACGAGGATTTTAATTAAATTTTCATAAGGCCCCTTTTCCCGTGTTCCTTGACGGATCATACCCATTTTCGAAAGGAACGATTCTTACGATGGTACAATCATTCTGAGAAAGTTTGAAGAGAATCCGATGAAAACCGTGGCCTCTATCGCGTAAACAAGGATTTTTAATAGAATTGTTTAATTAAATTTTCATAAGGCCCCTGTTCCCGTGTTTCTTGACGGATCATACCCATTTTCGAAAGGAACGATCCTTATGATGATACAATCATTCTCTAAAAGTTTGAAGAGAATCCGTTGAAAACTGTGGACTCTTTCGCGTAAGCGAGGATTCTTAATGGAATGTTTAATTAAATTTTCATAAGGCCCCTTTTCCCGTGTTTCTTGACGGATCATACCCATTTTCGAAAGGAACGATCCTTATGATGGTACAATCATTCCGTGAAAGTTTGAAGGTAATCCGATGAAAACTGTGGACTCTATCGCGTAAACAAGGAAAAAGTTAACGGACGGAGGACGGACGGACGCACGGACGCCGGACGGGAAAAAAGCCATCGCTATAGCGTTAGTGGCCTTCGGCCAGTAGAACTAAAAACGACTTTCATCTTGTTAGATAACCTTGTTATCAGCATATCTCTTTCAATAAAAGCTATCATCATACTAAATATGAGCATTATGTCTATAATAGCCTAATAGTATATTGCTGTTTTTCTTTGACATTTTGATACTAATTTTATGACAGATGGTTACGACTTTTACCTTGACCTGAGATATATGACCTTGACAAAATGAACGTATTTTTATAGATACCTAGATAAATATTGACCTTATGTCCTTAAGAGCATATACTGCCCATATGACCGAAGAGTAAGGGTATTTTACTGGTGATCCGAATGTCATGGGTTCGAGTCCCAACGTCGCCGAGGTGTTTTAAGGGGAAAGACACATAATAGCCAGTCCCAGTTTACCCGTTTATAAGATTGGATTGAAGGTTAGAGAGAGAATTTATAATGTTTAAGTTATCGCCACCATCGCACTTAAAAGCAAATTAGTATTGAAAAAGTATGTAAGAAATAGAAATTAAATGGGTTGAAGATTAAGAATTTTACCTAGAAGCTGATATATGACACTCAGGAGATTGGTATCAAGGTACAGACCTATATTCAAAATATGGAACAATCAATGGAATCGAAAATAAGAAGTTCTAGGGAAAAGGGTCAAATTTTCGATCATGTATGACTCTCGTTAAGCGCGAAAAAATAATTCCAAATCCCAAATAATTCAAAATATGAACCCTGCCTATTGGATAGAATAGAAGAAATGGAAAATGCTAGGTTTGGGTATTTTTTCCAGACAGACGGGAAAATAGAATGGCGGGATATTATTAGTTATATGGTGTCATGCCGGAGTATATGATGATTTATTCCCGAAGGGAGAAAATTATGTCACCAAACATGAATTTCCCCAGCATGGAACATATCGTCATACAACCCGACAGGAATATGTGTAACGAATTTATTATACTACAAAGTTTTGAACTACATCGTGTCGCCTATGTGGGCTTCCATAAATTCCTTCATTTATTCACATACCATGTAGATGTAAAATCGGAACATTTGGGAATAGCTACAACACAAAACTTGTCCCTTGTCTAAAAGGGACTATTTTTGTACGAAAGCCATTTGATGCATAAACGATTTCTCATTTTACGGATTAATAACTTACGAAAATACGTACTAACATACCACAAAGAATGGCGAACAACGGAAAACAGTATGCTCCTATCTGTCGATGCGAGGGCATTAAATGTCACCAAATTAGTGAGAAACACTTAGTTCAGTGTTATCTCCTTACATTCACTTTTTTTTGTATGTGTTTGGCACGAAAATAATTCACCAAATAAGGAAGAACAAACAAATTAAAGAAACATAAAAACTTTGTGTTGATGAAACACAAGATCACCGAAATGGCAAATTTCCGAGAAATTTAACATGTAAAGTTCATCCCTCTGACTAAACAATTATTCTGGCCAATTTCATGAAGATTGAGCCAAAATTGTGGCCTCTAGAGTGTAAACAAAGAAATTGTCATAAAGGCCCCTTTTCCTGTGTTTTCCGAAAGAACTTTCCCATAATCAATAGGCTTCATCCTCATGCCCTAATAATTATTCTGGCCTAGCTTCATGAAGATCGAGCCTAAATTGTGGCCTCTAGACTGTAAACAAAGAAACTGTCATTAAGGCCCCTTTTCCTGTGTTTTTCAATAGAACCTTTCCATAATCAATAGGTTTCATCCTTATGACCTAACAATTATTCTGGCATAGTTTAATGAAGATTGAGTCAAAACTGTGGCCTCTAGAGTGTAAACAAAGAAATTGTCGTTGAGGCCCCCTTTCCTGTGTTTTCCAAAAGAATCCTCCAATAATCGATAGGGTTCATCCTTGTGATTAAACAATTATTCTGACCAAGTTTCATGAAGATTGAGCCAAAATTGTGGCCTCTAGAGTGTAAACAAAGAAATTGCCGTTAAGGCTCCTTTTCCAGTGTTTTAGGAAAGAACATTCTAATAATCGATAGGGTCATCTCTAGACCTAATAATTGTTCTGGCAAAGTTTTATGAAGATAGAGCCATATTTTTGGCCTCTAGACTGTAATCAGAGAAATTTTCATTAAGGCCCCTTTTCCTGTGTTTTCAAATAGAACCTCATGACCTAACACTTATTCTGACCATGTTTCATGAAGATTGGGTCAAAACTGTGGCCTCTAGAGTGTAAACACTTCAATTTTTGACGCCGCACGACGGACGACATACATTCAATGATCACAAAAGCTCACCATGAGCACTTTGTGCTCAGGTGAGCTAAAAAAAGAGAGAAAAAAATGCGTCGGTGCATTATCATAAGGAACGGTGCATTATCATAATTAAGGAATTCATATGTGAAGTTAATCAATTGACCCAATGGTTGTGGAGTGATCGGGGAGGACGGACAGACGGAAAACGGAAGGACGGACGGACGGACGCACAGACGAAGCTGAGATTTTATACAAGAAAATATTGGGATCTTCCCACAATATTTTCTATCATACAGGATGGTTACTTTTTCAATTGCACCTACTGTACAATGTCGTCTGCTACTCCTTTGAATATGGAGAGGCCAGAAAATAGTCATGGGTCAAGTACTGTTTTTGTTTGAATGATGTTTACATCGCGGCGGCTGGAAAATCTAACCATTCGTTTCCTGGTATTTTTTACACCATTACTACCATCTTATCCTTTCCGAGCCACAAGCTTCTTATCCTATTTAGGTTTACGATTATCCACCCATTGGATACTATAACAACTGCTCTTGGCAAAAGGTTTAAGAATACTAATAAAGAGACAAAATAGACCGTTGATAATTATTAACCCATTACCAGAGAGCAAAAGTTTAGACTGGTCCAAGTTGAAAGAAGTTGCAGACGCCAATTAACAGTTTTTGAAATTTTAGATTTTTTCAACTTTTTTGATAGAAAACATTGTGTAAAAGGAAGAAATTGCTTGTAACGAGCAATTTCGTCATTTTACACAATGTTTCCCCAATTATTTGTTCTTGAGGGGCGTCAAAAAGTGTCACTGTGTGGGAATGGTATTTCATCGAACGATTTAGTTCTGACTCGTTTATAGTGACGGACGAAACAGTTGACCGATGACCTTAAACTGCAAGAGCCAATTCCAAATCACTTAATTATTGAGATTTTTATTAATTAACAAATCATATAAAACTTACCCGAAGATATCCAAGTTATGAATAGATTATAAAAGTTTATAAAACTAAAACATGTCGATAAAAGCGATCCTATACACAGTAGATCTATATGTAAAAATGTGTGTTTATCGTGTTCATCGCTAATCTTACTTCCCCGAAACCGTGTTTAAACAACTTTACACTCATGAGTATTGAAAGTGACATACATCAGACATTCGTAAATACAACAACAACATCAACAAAATACATTTTATTATTTTCACACGTAGTGCAGGTCTTTCCGTTCACCTGAAACATTTTAGATCTATATTACTAAAAGTGTCTTTAGATTGTAGATTGTAACCAAAGACTGAATTCCATATGACAAAGTGCTTTGGGTTTTATTGATTGAATGGGGTTTAACGCCACTTTTAACAGTATTTCAGTCATATCGTGGCGGTTTGTGCACCCAACAATGGGTTCCTGGTATTTCTCCCGCCAGTACTACCACTACATCCTTTCCTAGCCTCCAGCTGCTACCCCTTTTAGGTTTACGATTATCCAACTATTGGTGAGAGACAAATGTTGGAAGGGATATATGTGCCGCCGTCGGGGATCGAACCCATGACATCCCATGTGTGAAGATTGGGAGTCTGACGCGCTACCGACTGCGCTATGACGGCGGCTAAGTGCTATTGGGTAAGGATACCATAAATTTTGCAGCTCTTCTACAAAGAAGAGAGAGGGCATAACTTTTGTGCTCAATTTTTAGCCTGAGATTGCGTAAGCAATCTGAGGCTAAAGTTACAATGCTAAAAATTCAAACCCATGCAGAGTTCAGTGTGAAAACATAATGTAAAAACATCTACCGCAATCAATGTGATCTTCTGTCGTTTGAAATGTAGATCGGATCTGACCATAAATTAATACGCCCGATTGAGGCGAGAAGGACGAAGGCGAGATATGACTCATTGAAAGCTGTCGGTCTGATGTACAGTACTTTCGTGTGAGTGTTCTGAATTTTGCAAAATTATCAAAACTTGACGAGTGAATGGAAAGAAAGAAAGGAGATATATACTATATTGGAAATGATCAAACATATATAATCATATCATATTGTTAAGAAAAAATAAGGTGTTTGTTTCATACCAAAATAATATTACTTATTCTAGAGTAACAATGTTAAAACGGTCCGGTTAGACGAAGTTGCTGTATACAGCTGATAACCGAAGCTGTCGGTTTTACACAAGATTGGAATGTTTTGTTTAACAAATTAATTGGTCATTCATAGGATCATATTCACACTGTCTGAAAACAGTTTGGTCGTGCTCGGACTTTGTGTCTACATATTTTTTACTCCGAATTCTACCCAATGGATGCAACGTGTACATACCGCTTTTGAGAGGTGTACATAATCATGTTAACCTGGTTAACCGGCCCTCTGTCGCTCTCTTTATCTGGAGATTATAATGCGCAAAATTGGTCTGTGTGGTAGAATACTCACATCGCACGCAAGAGCCTCCTAGTTCGAACATGGCTACACGCTCCATTCCCCCATCCCTCTCACTCTCTAGCTCTCTCTCGCTAGCTCCACTGGCTGAAAGCCAACGAGCTTTTGTCATGATGTGGTGTTCGTCCGTCCGTCAACTTTTACTTTAAAAATCTTCTTCTCAGAAAGTACTGAACATAATTCAACCAAACTAAACCAAAATTCACAGGAAGGATCCTTTGGTGGCCTTTATCAGATCCCTTCAAAGCATTTTGATCGGGTGAAAAATATGTATACATGTAAATATATCGTTACAATACCTCAACGGGATGAAAATTATTGCGGGCAGGTTGTGTCCCCTAGCGCACAAATTGGCAGATCTGCGCATAATCGACAGTAGATTTGGGTAGAAAGTGGCACCTCCGATAATCCGCCCATTACACTTTTTCTGCCCAGATTATATATCTCCTGTATACATACCTCAGGCTCTCAGCGCTTTCAGCACTATGATTTTTCAAATCTGATGTAAAAACAATTTGTATTATAAACTAGTAGATCTACGGTCTAGTAAAGGTTTTGGTCTTAATTTTGTTAAATCAACTTGTGACAATAATGTCTACAATCGGTGCTCGAGCTATCCTTTGAATTCATAAAGTCAATGACCCATTAACAATGAATTTCTAGGGATCAAATCTGATTTTGTATGGTTTCAAACAACAAAAAAGGGTATAAGTAGAAATTTAAGGTTTAGGTGCCAAGTTATTTTTTTCTTGTAAAAGTGCGATGTGACTTTTTTGTTTGAATGGGGCTTAACGCCGCTTTTAACCATTTATGTGTTATCAATATAGCAGCGGCTTGAGCACCTAACAATGGATTCCTGGATAAACTCGCACCATCACTACCATTACATCCTTTCTTAGTCTCCAGCTGCTATCCAACTTATGGTGGTTTGGAAAAATATCCGAAAGGATATGTTCCGCCGCCGAGGCTCGAACCCATACCATCCAGATGTGATATGAAGGAAGCAATTAATTTATACAATTTTCAAAAGCATATAAGATACATAACTAAAAATCTTAGGGAAGAAACCCTTATGTGGCCGCTAGAAGTTCCCCTCAAACGGATCATTTGGACCCCCTTAACCCATTCCCACACAATCCCCCTTTTTACACCACTGAAGAAAATCAGTGCTTTGGAAAATATTGTACCAAGCAATTTCTTCATTATTCTGAATGATTTATCCAAAAAGGCACTACATTATTTCATAACGTTCTTTATCCAAAAAGTCTAAAAAAAATAATAATGATAATAAAAAGATAAATAAAACAATAGAAATTCCATCAAACTGACATTGTCGTCTGGAGTTTCTTTCAATTTGGACCTGACTAAAGTTTTGTCGCTTTGGGAAAGAGTTATTAGAATTCTTTATCGGTCAGAATGGGATAATTTAAGGTTTCTGTGGGTCAAAACCCTGGTTTGCGAGTCAAACAAGAGCTCTGACTATAATGAATTTTGATTGATTGATTTATTGGTGGATTGGTTGATTGATTGATAGATTGGATTGATTGATTGATTGATTTAGGTTTATGATAACCCAAATGAATTATTTACCCTTGTCATGCTGAACCCGGAATATTCCGGTTTTGGCAGGATGTGTAGACCAAGATCAGCCTGCAAATAAGTGCAGTCTGATCTTAGTCTACACTACCTGTTTGTACTTTCATTTCTAAAAGAAATGTTGATTTTTGAACAAGTTCTATTAGTGCTTTCAGCCCTTTGATTTTACATCAAAGAACGATTTTATTTTTTACATGTTACTGGCAAAAAAAACTTTGCAAAACGACGCCGTTTTGTGTCAAAGTTTAACTTCCTGTCGGTGTCATTTAGCGGAACCAGCGGAGTCATTTAGCGGAACCAGCGGAGTCAGTGGGCGGGGCCAGCGATGCATCAACTGAGAAGTGTTTCGAACCGAAAACCGCAGTGATCACGCTTTTGTAGCAACCGTTTAGTAGTCTGGTCATATATGGCGCATTTTCTAGTTTTGCGTGACTACATAGAAAAGGGCATTGTAATGAATGATATACTATTTTGAATGAAACTATTACAAGAACATGGTTTCAGTTTACGCTTGAAAATACCTAGAGCCGCCGTCATAGCGCAGTCGAGTAGCGCGTAATATCCTAATCTTCAATCATGGGATGTCATGGGTTCGATCCCCGGCGGCGGCATATATTCTTTCCGACATTTGTCTCTCACCAATGGGTGAATAATCGTAAACCTAAGTGGGATAGCAGCTGGAGGCTAGAAAAGGATGTAGTGGTAGTACTGGTGTGAGAAATGCAAGGAATCCATTGTTAGGTGCTCCATCCGCCCTGATGTGACTGAAATATTGTTGAAAAAGCGGCGTTAAACCCCATTCAACCAATCAAATGAAAATACCTAACAATTTTTATTTGTTGTAACTAACTGGGTTTTTTTTTTTTTTGTTGTTGTTGTTGTTGTTGTTTCCATTCGATTGTTATGCATCGATCATGCCAAAGATTTTGTCGGAGAATGTTTCTCTCCTATTAAAACTAACAGCATAACTTCCAATAGTTCATTGTTCAAATTTCGAAATTCTGTTAAATGTGGAAGTCTGGTGGACGGTGTAGCAAGGGAGACAATCATAACTCACGATACTTTTATTTTTGCAAGTCGTTTACCTTACATTCTTAAATTGTCCAAAATTAATGTTTTAGTAATATGTATCAATGTTTGGTCCATTGCTCGTTTGGTTGGTTTGTTTGTTTGTAATTGTTGTTTTACTGTGATGACATTTAAGTTTTTCTCCTCATAATTCAAGATATTTCTTTAATTTCTACTTAAGCAAGACACAGGTGTCATGTATATTTGAATTTGTGCTTAGAATTTTAAAAATTCTGTTTAATGTGTATGTCTGGAGGACGGTGTAGCAAGGGAGGCAATACATATCGATACTTTTATTTTTTAAAGTTGTTTGCCTTACATTCTAACATTGTCCAAAATTGATAGTCTATTAATGTGTATCAATGTTCCGTTCATTGTTCGTTTTGTTTGTTTGGTTGTTTGTTGTTGTAGAAGTTGTTGTTGTTTTACTGAGATATCGTTTATGTTTTTCTTCGCAAAATTCAAGATTTTGTTTTTATTTTCACGCAAACGACGCACAAGTCTATCGTATTATTTAATTTTTGCTTGAATGAGAGTTAAATAGGAAGATACGATTTCTATTTATCATGTTCGATTAAACGATTTCAAGTCATTGTTTCTCTGCAAACAGGGAATACGAAGAAAGGGATCACAAGATTGACGGATCGCTCCATTCTAACAATGTTTCTCATGATTGACGGATCGCTCCGTTCTAACAATGTTTCTCATTATTGACCTTTGAATACACTCGTGCAGACCGGAATTGAAGTATTGGCCGCCTGCAATAATTTACTGAATTCATTTTCATTGGTGAGTGAGCTGAACGCCATAACTACAGCTTTTTCAAGCTGTAGTTACGCCGTTTAGCTCGCCCAACGAGGATATATATTATGCACAACATTTACGCAAGATACCCCATTCAACCAATTCCCACCTAAACCCTCCTTTTGAAGCCCCCACCCCCGAAAAAAGTTCTCGGAAACAATGTGAGAAATGAAGAAACTGCTTGTAACAAGCAATTCATTTTTCAGTCGAAATAGTTATAGATAAGCCCAAATACAAACGGTTTATAAAAATCAGATAGTTCAAAATTTCGATTAAAATCATTCTTCATCAAGGACTATCAAATGTACTTTGTAATTTTCTCGTAAAGTTCTTCTCCAAATATTTATCAAGTCTCGTGAAAATAAGACATGATGAAATTTCTATTTATATTAAAAAAAAATGTCCGTATCAAAAACGAAAACCGACTTCATTTTGAAAAGGCATACAGAGGTACAGATAATGACTACTTGAAAGGGCAAACACTGCTAGGAAATGAATCGGTGTATTATTATCAATTATCTATTTCTAAACAATGCTTAAAGTTAACCTTTTCCTGTACAATAACTGATTTTAACGTCCTTGTGATTTTATACTTGAGAAAACATTGTGGGAAAAGAAGAAATTGCTTGTGACAAGCAATTTCTTCCTTTTCCACAATATTTCCTATCCTACTAAAGGGTTATTTTTCAAATTAAATCCACTATGAATTTTCGTCTGGAAAACCTTTGAATTTGGTCAGGTCTAAAAAGTTTTAAAACAGGAAAGGGTTAAAAATTATACAAACAATGCTTTGCAATATGAGAGTTGATACTCATTAAAACAAAAACAGACAAAGTGGGGAATCTTATTTTTAAATGCATAATTACTCCTGTCTGTTCTTTTCTCGTCTTTTAACATAACAGAATACAGACGGGCGGGAAAATAGGTGATTGAACAAATTTACGGTTTGATAGGAGTCACCGATGGAGGGAGGGACGAATGGACATGGATTTGTGGATTGTGGATGGATCGGTGGATAAATGATGGGGTGGGTGTTTCGCTGATTGATAGGATATATACATGGATTGATTGATTGATGGATGGATTGATGGATGGATGGATGGATGGATGGATGGACGGACGGACGGACGGACGGACGGATAGATAGATGGATGGATGGACGGACGGACGGATGGATAGATGGATGGATGGATGGATGAATGGGAGGATTGATGGATGGGTGGATGGTTGGATAGGTGGATAGGTGGAAAGATAGATGTTAAATGGATCAATGAATGGTCGAGCCGACAAACGGGTTACGAGTTAATGTTTGTTGCTGTAAGGATAGATGTACGGTAATTTAGTGGGAGAGAGGATTGTTGGTTGGACAAATGAATGAGAGATGTTTTATAGTCTGGATAATTTTGCTTGGTAGATGGGTGGTCGGATGGATGGGTAATGGATGAATTGATGACTGGATGGGTCGATGGATTAATTGATGGATGGAAGATGGATGGATGAAATCGACAGAGAGGCGGAGCGGTGGATATACATTGAAGGGCAAGGATCGCGTGTATGTGTCAATTTGACAAAATACTTCGCAAAATTACTCTTTTTGAATCTGAGGAAATTCACACGGCCATTTTTCCTATGACACTGGAATTTCTTTAGCGAACTAGATGTAGCGTAGTGATAAAACCCGGCTACTTCAAACGCCCACAACATTAACGGATTTAACATTGACCGACACAAGGTAGGATCTGTGATTCTTCTTTTTTTTTTCTTTTTTTTTTCTTATGTCTCTCTTTATTTCTAGCCCTGGTTATTTGGTTTTTGTTGTTGTTGTTCATGCAACAACATAGGTTTTAACACAATCCCGCTTTTTTAAGTGCGAGGGGAAATTTTACATCGGAAAAACATAGTGAAAAAAGAAGGAATTGATTATAACAAGCAATTTCTTCTTTTCTCACAAAGTTTTCTGCACTATTAGGCACCGATTTTTTAAAATAAAATTTGCACAAAGTTTGAAGCGTCGTCGGCAACCTCTTTCGATCTGGTTTGTTTGTTTGAATGGTGTTTTACGCCGCTTTCAACAATCTTTCAGTTATATCGCGGCGGTCTTTCGATCTGGACCAGTCTAATTTTTGACGTTTGGTAAAAGGGTAAAGAAGAATGGTTTATTACTCGCAGTTTGTAAAAAGACAAAGAAAAAAATATATATATAATAATCTCCCTCTATCGTCATTTTCTAACTTTTTTACATCCTGATATACGATCTGTTATTTTGTAAATCTTATTAAAATTTCATGATAATATGACTATAATTTTACCAGTACATTTTGCAGAAAACATCGGTGTGACTTGGTTCAATTTCGGTTTCATTAAAATTTGCCATCTAGAGTAAACACACACACACACACGCGCGCATACGTGTTTAAGGTGCATGGTAGCACGTACTCGTCACACAGTCTATGTAGCACACTGGATTTTACTGGCCAAATCACTATGAGTGAACGTTTTCAGGGTCTTGAGTCCCCCAAAGTTCTCAACTTGTTGCCAGATGAACCAATCATCAGGTGGGAAAATTTTGCAAATTGAAAGAATGTACAGACTACATTTCGAAGTGTGATACAATTCGAAACGAAGTACCAATTAAGGAAGAAAACATAGTTAGAAAAGGAGAAAATACCTGGCACAAACAAATTTTCCTTTTCGCACAAAGTTTTTCAATCGGACGTTAAAAGGCGTTATCCTGTTGAACCTATACATGAAATTTGATCGAAATTTACGATTTTGACGATTCAACCCAATACCAAACGACAAAATCTTAGATTGGTCAAAATTGCAAGGAGTTGCAGATTGCAATTTCCTGGTGAGAAACCTTGTCGAAAATGAAGACACTGCTAGTTTTTGGCAATTCCTTCGTTTTCACAATGTTTTCCCAGTGTGGAAATGAAGAAATTTCTTATCGCAAGCAATTGCTTCATTTTCCACAATGTTCCCCGATTGTTTTTCGGCGGGTGGGGCGCAAAAAAACCCATCAATGTTTGGAAATGGGTGAATCGGATTCTCGCCATCAAAACGCATTTTTTTCTCAAAGGGAAAGAAGAAAAAGCTGATTATTCATTTCAAAATTGGTCGTAAGCAACAAAACTTATTATCTCGTTTCGACTAACTCCGTTTTCCATGCCGCTAATTGACGCTACTTGACATAGTTATGTTGTTTGTATCCTGGTCTAAGTTCAGGGTGATAGGACTTCCTTCTTGAAATCCGCTTTTGACTAAATACCCAAACGGTTTTTTTTTTTTTTTTTTGGTTTTTTTTGTTTTGTTTTGTTTTGTTTTGTTGTTTTTTTCCCCTACTTTTTAACCTATTCCAACTTGACAAAATTGAAGACTTGTCCAAATTGAAAGAAAATGCAGACGACATTTTTTTGTTGATGAAATTCTAAAACCATTAGTCTTTTGGGATGGAAAACACTGCGGACTTGAAGAAATTGCTTGAAACAAGCAATTTCTTCAATGTCAACAGTGTTTTCAAAAGGTTGAAAAAGGCGTAAAAAGGGGGGATTGTGTGTGAATGGTTAAACGAGGTTTTTACCTCCGGGAGTTATAGATCTGTGAATATTTCGCAGATCACCGTCGTTAAAATCGATAAACCAATCCAAGCCTTAATTTAGAGAGGAAGTGACTTCTTGAACTCCGACATAATGTTAATACATTTTCATTGGTGGCGACCTAAACGCCGTAACTACAGTTTATTGAAGCTTAAGGAAGATTTTCGTGTTTGATAACCGCAAATACACCTATACATGGTGTATGTATTCAGAAATAACTCTTCACGAAAATTGAAATAGCTAAGAAATAGATATTCATATCCCCAAAATATTTTTGAGGGGTATATAGGAGTCAGCTTGTCGGTCCGTCGGTCGGTCAGTCCGTCTGTCTGTCTGTAGCTTTTTCGCGTCCGCTCAATTTCTCAGCAACCATCAGACGGATTTGATTCTAACTTTACTGATATATTCAGTATCAAGCAGAGATGTGCATATTCCATTTTGGTTATGGTCCATTGATTTTTGATGGAGTTATGGCCCTTTGGTGAAAAATCGTGTCCGCTCAGTTTTTCAGCAACCATTGGACAGATTTGATTCTGACTCGGTATAAGTCAGACATGTGCATATCCTTTTTAGGTTATGGTCCATTGATTATTGACTGGGTTGTGGCCCCTTAATCAAAAAGTCCGTTTTTTCTTATGGGCCTTTGGGAGATAGCACTTCTACATGGACAAGCGCTGTTTAGGGGTATTAGTCCGCTTTGCGACAATGTCTAGTTTCTATTTATTTTCCCGCAATACTTTCAATTCTACAACAAACGTGAACATATTTGGAGGTTTAACCTATTCCAACACGATGACGCTTTTAGACCCCCCCCCCCCCCCAAGAAAAACAATTGAGAAAAAAATGTAGAAAATGAAGAAATTGCTTGCAACAAGCGATTTCTTCATTTTCCACATTTTTTTCTATCACGAAAGTTGAAAAAGCCTAAGAATTCATAACCTTTGAATCGTTGCCTACTACTTCTTTCAAATTGGACCAGTTTAATATTTTGCCGTCTGGTAATGGGTTAAGATAGGAAATACATTTCAATGACCCCGCAGGCACACGAATTAAGTTACAAAATAATATAATTTTGCTAAGCCAAATTTAAAAACCTGAATTTGAAATCGTGGTTTTGTCATCAAAATTGAGTAACTTGAAAGGTCCCACATGGCGTTTGAAATTCAAAATGTACGAATATTATAATTAAGTTAATAAATTGCATGGTGAGAATGCGTTTTGATGAATGTAACGCTCACCTTGGTAGATGCAATACACATAAAGACGAATGTTGCTCGCAATCGTCAGTCAAAACAACTATTGATTCATTCATTTAAACTGGAAGTGAAGTTTTGTCTTCGGCAATGAAATTTAGCATGTAGGTGCGCGCGAAAATTGTGTGTGAGTGTGGGGGGATGTGTGTTGGTTGTGTTTGGATGTGTGTTTGGGGGGTGTTTGGATGGGGGATTGTTTGAAAGGGGGCTGGGGTGTTTGGATGGGGGGCTGGGGGGTTTGGTTGTGTGTTTGGGTTGGATGTGTGTTTGAGGGGGGAGGTTTGGGGTGTTTAGATATGTGTGTCTCTTGTTGTAAAGGGGGTTGAAGGGTAAGTGACATTAACCCAATCAAACACAATCAAGCTTGCTACTTCCTAACAAGAAAAGGGCTTTGGAAAAGAAGCATCCAATTCTGCACCCCCTCCCACAAAAGCCGAAGTATTTGACTATTCTTTTCGTAAAAGTAGAGATTCTCTACAAGTTATTTTCGTTAAGTCTTTATAAACAAGGATCACGCTACGCGTCCGTAGAAAATATTTCAAAGGGGGTGTAAATAGGAAATAGTTGTTGGACGTACAAAAAAAATCGTATCTACGGCTTGAATAAAGCCGTAGTTACGACATTTTGTTCGCCCAACTGTGAAATGCTTCAAGGTTTTGGAACTAACATTCCAGGTACAGGGCGTTTCCTTTGAAACCTGCTTTTCTTTGAAGATACTGATAATCAAGAAAATTGTAATTATTCGCTACAAATTCATTCCATGGGGGCTTAGTTGCCCATTACCCTACCGTCATTGCTTGAAAAATAATTGTTCCATCCCCTAACAAACTGGTGAGAATTAAAAGGGGTCGCATGCGTCATTTTTAAATGTGTCTGGGTCGCAAAATAAGAAACTTATAGCATGGCAAAAAAGTAATAATGGGTAAATAAAATTGGTCTGTCACCAGTAATTTCATTTTCCCACGTTTTGTTTTAACCCTTGTCATGCTGAATAAAATCCTTGTTCAGAATTGCATTAAAATCAAAGGACTGATAGCACTGTAGGTCTGGTTGTCAGGGTCAATATTTGTTTGATCCTATAGGCAATTCTGCCTTAAACAGGACAACCAGGTGGTGTAGACCAAGATCAGGCTTCAGATATGTGCAGGCTGATCTTCGTCTATGCCTCCTGCCAAAGCAGGAATATTCCGGGATCAGCATGATAAGGGTAAATATTATTTATAATATTCCCAAGGGATTGTGAAAACAAAAGATATTCGGAAGTAACGAGTTAAGCGTATTTAAGAGCAGGTGCGGGTACATTTGTGAGGATTGTCTGATTTTCACGATTTTTTTTATTATTAATGATATTGAATATTCATAAACTATTTCGTGACTTGAAATATCTATTTGATTGACAAAAGTTCATTAGAACGACCCCTCACGCAAAAAGGAGCCTACTGGAAATCCCGCACGCCATTTTTATCAACCCATTACCAAATATTCCCGATTTTTAAGTGATTTTCGGAGAAATATACCATCGAAGACAGTGTGAAGAAAGAAGAAATTGCTTGTTGCAATGTTTCGACGTTCCTTTGGCTCTAATATTTCATTTCAAAACCAACTTTGTTTCGTCGTCCCCACGCAACTTCTTTGGATCTGGACTTGTATAACATTTTGTCGCATGAAAATGAAAAAATGACCAACTATACTAGTATTTGCCTATCACGACTGACAATCAAATAACTAGTCGACCAGTGCAACGATTTATTTAGCCGCCGTCATAGCGCAGTTGGTAGCGCGTCGGACTGTCAATATAGAGGTCCCGGGTTCGATCCCCGACGGCGGCACTCATCCTTTCACCAATTGGTCGATAATCGTAGACCTATGTGGGATAGCAGCTGGAGGCTAGGAAAGGATGTGATGGTAGTACTGGTGTGAGAAATACAAGGATTCAATTGTTAGGTGCTCCAGCCGCCGCGATATAACTGAAAGATTGTTAAAACCGGCGTAAAATCCCATTATGATTCAAACAAAGCAACGATTTATTTTGACCAGAAAGGAGTTTTGAACTCCGACATTGGACGTCAGTATATATATATATATATTAAAAAGAAGCGTGACTTCCTGTCGAAGTCAAATGGAATGGCTAATGGAGTAAGTGGGCGGAGCCAGCGATAAACCAATTCGAGATCTTGTCGGTGACTTCTTTCAAATTATGCCAGTCTGACATTTTGTCATCTGGTAATGGCCTTGTATAGTTAGTAAAATATTTAAGACATGATTTGAATATTTCTTTGTTTTCATTGAGGTTTGAAACGAAAAACCTAATCACACTGTATGAATACGTGAAGCGGATTCACACATGAGTGTGATTTTTTCATACCTTCACGAAAAAAACCCTCAATTTCTCATAATTTAATGATATCGAGCGAAAAAGGCAAATATTTTGCAAATTTCGATACATTTCTGTGGAACTATTAATGCGCAAGCATACAGAGGAGCTAAGTAAAATTTTGTTCATGTAGGTATGAATTATTTTTCCGTCCAATAAAAAAACGCTCGTTCTTGATAGACGAAACTAAAAATTAAATAATTCATTTATTTAGTACAGACAGGTAAGACGGTCAGAGTGTTGTCTTTTGTTGGATATATTGTAGCGTTTGTGTCTATTTTAGTTTAATCCATTATGATTTAATTTTCAGTTTCGTCTATCATATTCGGGCGTTCTGATTGGTCGAAAAAATTTATTCATAACTCAGTGAACAAATTTATGAGCACACATCGAATTTGAATGCATCCGGGCAAAAACAGTTCCATACAAATTGTTAAGTTTTTGCTTTTTTCGCTCGATACTATAAAATTATAAGAGATGAAGAGAGTATTTTTTGTTTTCATGGAGGTATAAACCGAAAAACCTAATAACACTGTATGAATACGCGATAGCATCGAGAGAAAAACAAAAGCTTCACAAATTTTGATATCTTTTTCTATGGGACTATTTTGTGCGGAAGCATACAAAATCGCTGCGTGCTCAAAATTTTGTTCATGGAGTTATGATTATTTTTTTCAACCAATCAGAACGCCCGATTTTATTAGACTAAACTAAAAATTAAATTATTCAATTACCAGAAGGAAAGAATTGGACTGGTCCAAATTGATAAGAGTTATAAGGGAAATTTTAAACGTGGCTCAATTTTCTAAATTTTGTATTAGATACGGTGAAAATATGACGGGACAAGAAGAAACTATTTATCAGCATTTCTTCTTTTACTACAATGTTTTCCTTAGATAATTTTTAAGCGTATGAAAATGCGTAAATGTGTGTGAGTTGGCAAAGAATTGAATAATAGTGTCTTTTAAATCCGTTTTCATAGAAAGCCATACTGAAATTCAATTTAAGGACACGATATACAAGAAAAACGTATTCAATTTCAACAATAAAGCAAATACTATGAATTTATTATCCTCAATTTGTGTTTTATCGTGTAATAACGCACGAGAAAGTCTGCCTCCACATTTTATTGAAATATTAACCTTTTTCACTGATTAAACATTGGGTGATTTATTTAAAATCTTTATACCTACAACGTGTATCGATGTCCGAGTTGTAAAGGTGCTTGTTTCCTATCTAGACCTATGTTCGAATCTTACAGTCACCAAAATGAGTGTAACTCTTTCCCGTTCAAATACGGGATTTTACGTTCCTTTGATTTTTTATTCAAGAAAACATTGAGGAAAAAGAAGAAATTGCTTGTAACAAGCAATTTCTCCTTTTTCCACAATATTTTTACCACAGAGGATGGTTTCATTTCAAATGGCATCCAGTTTTCATTGTCGTCTGCAACCTCTTTCAATTTGGACTAGTCTAAAATTTCCAAAAACGGGAAAGGGTTAAGGACGCTGAATATCCAGTGCTCTGATCTATCTAGCCGCCAAACAAGCAGTGTTTTTATTGTAGTCACTGCCTCTCTCACATACCAGATAAACCTGGAATTAGTGCTAGAGACCTCTGTAAATTTGGTTCAATCAACTCAGATATTCAAGCTGTAGTTACGACGTTTATGTCGCCAACAAACGATTCTATTTTTTTATCATATGATACTGACTCTTTTTGAAAAATAACACTGTTAAAGATCGAAGAGGTATTTTCTGTTGGAGTCAAACTGCGTGGCCAAAGGAGTAAGTGGGCGGGGCCAGCGATTGGTCAATTTCTGATTGACAGAGGTGTTCCGTTAAGGCTTGGACAAGTGCATTCGGTGACTCAGTTTTTAAGATAAGAGTTTGCAAATAATGATCCTTCTTGGCCCCCATATGCCGAAAATTGTTAATCAAAGTATGTTGAAAGGCAAAAGAATCTGGAATTAATACCATGGTGAGCGCGTTAAACGTTTGACCAATGTTAATGAGTTAACCACATGGGCAGTGCCGTTTTAAAATGGGCTAAAGTTGTTATTCTTGGACTGGCGTTCGTTCCACTGGTTTTACCTTAATATTGAAATCTGCCTGATCAATGCCAGTGTAAGTTTGTGATAAAATGGGACTTAATTTAGAGGGTGAATAATCAAGTAAGAGTTATGTTCCTTAGTAACCTTCAACTTGAGCATCCGTTGACTGTACAAGGTTATTCCAAATCGAGATTCTTTCGGTCCAATTTGAAATCAGGCCGAGGTTGCACACTGTTGGCACTCATGTCTGAAAATATGGCATACAACTGTACATCAATCAAACCTCAGATCTTCACTGACAACGCACCTCGATTGCTTTTCCAGTGGATTTATGGAATATAGAATTGTGATATAAAATTTTAAAACGCTTGGCGGCACGTGTGATGTCTGCACTGAGAGTGAGTTCGGAATTTCTTTCAAATTGATTATCATCAAAAGGAATCCGTAAAAAGCGATACATGTCAAACTGCTAGTAAAGTCAAAGATTTTACAAGTATTTTCTTCTTTTTCCACAATGATTTCTCAAGTATAATATCACAGGGAAGTAAAAAATTGGAAGTGTAAGGGAAAGTTTCAACTTCTTACGCAGGTGGGGTTGATAAATTGATTGAATGGGGTTTAACGCCACTTTTAACAGTAGTACCTAATTATGGTATTTCTCACACCAGTACTACCACTACTTCCCTTCCAAGCATCCAGCTGCTCATCCCACTTAAGTTAACGATTATTCACCCATTGGTGGGGGACTTATGTCAGTAAGAATCAAACCCGGAACCCCATGACTAGGAGTCCTACGCGCTATGGCAGCGGCCAATGTTCGGATTGGGAGAGGGTAGACTGTGGCCTTTAATTGTCCCATCTTTATTTTCGAGCGACTTTATTTCCTATAGATCAAACGTTTTTACTTCATATCGCACAAAATAAATCAATATTTCAAAGGCGTTGACGAGAAAATCCAATAAATAAGATAAAATTCTGATGACCGGAGTTCATATCTATGTCGCCTTGGTGATTAATATCGGACTTTTGTTAAAGCCCCAGTAATACTTTATCTCCACAAGTTCAATTTGAAAGGTACTAGAATATTAAATCTTCAAATTTGTACGTCTCTCCGACACTATTTAACCCATTCCCCGACGGCAAAATCTTAGACTGGTCCAAATTGTTAGGAGTTCCAGACGACAATTTAAAGTCCATTAAAATATCACAAGCAATTTATTCATTTTACACTATGTTTTCTACTGTGAAAGTTAAAAAATCTGAAATTTCATCAACTTTGAATTGTCGTCTACTTTGAATTTGGGACAGTCTAAATTTTTGGTTTCCGGTAATAGGATAAATTTCTTAACAAAATTGCTGGTTCCATGTCGGCCGAGTCCGTGTAAAAGAACTACTTTTTTCCACAAGGCCACTATATACAAACCGCATCTGGGTAACATTTGCTACTAGGTGTTATGCCTATGAAAAGCACCCTGGTGACACCCTGGTGAAAGCGAGACTGGAACCCGTGCCCTACAGATTTAATTGACCTGACGCTGGCACCGCCCACTAACTACTTCTGCCACGCCCACTGAGTCCGGCAGGAGGTGCCGCTTCGAATTTAAACGGTTTTATTTTACTAAATTTATGGCCAGTAGCACGTAACAAATAGGAGATATGGTTGGTGACCTAAACGTCGTAACTACAGCTTGAATAAGCTGTAGTTGCGACGTTTAGGTCGCCAAATCGACAAAAATGATGTCGTCTGGAGCCTTTTGAACTTCGACCTCTGTCGTCAAGTACAGTCGATCTTGACCACCTCTTTTAACGACCACTTCCATTAAGCGACCGCGATAGAAATCCCTTTTTTTCCTAAAAGCAAAAGCTCTCATAAACAGTTGGTGTTTTTATCTTAAAAGATATCATATATAAATTGTCTCACCGAGACGATTCTAATGAGTCCCAACAACACGGGATTTAGCAAGAATTCTGTAACAATTCATGTGCGCATCCAATCTCCTTTTCATACATTTCACGAAAATTTCTCTTAAGCGACCATTCTCTTCAGAGACCACTTTTTGGTCGTGCCTCGAGTGGTCGCTTATAAGCAAGATTTACCGTTTACCCTTTTTCTACTTAGACTTGTCTATCATCAGTCTTGTTTTCCGAGGACAGGGAGAAGCACATCCTCACGAGAGAAGGGATATCGAGCTCTAATATCTTTTTGATAAGTAGAACGTTCGCCCCCCTTGGTACGACAAGATGGGTGAAACATGGCGTCCAACATAGTTTTGTCAGGGAAACAGACCTAAAGATCTGTCACATGTCAACAAAGCGACAAGGTGTATTTACTTAACCTTGGACTTACATCCTGGTATTGACAATCAGAGATACGATCCTTTACTATTTTGTATCTTTTTATACTTAAAAAATCATCATTACTTACAAAGGTTGCTCATATGAGCTTTTGCACAAAGGTTTTGTTCTCCGATTCTTTAATTTTTATTTTGTTTCGCTGAGAGTACCCCAAAACAGAAGAAAGAAACGGGATAAACAAACTAGCAAACACAAACATAAACAAAGCAAAAAAATTATACGAACAAACACATTTTTGTATTGTGATTTTTTTTAAAAAAGGGGTTTTAAAAAAAAGAACATTATTTTGGTGCTTTCGATTAAAATCTGATTTCATTTTAAAGCCATTTCTTATTCTGAAAATGGACAATAATTGCTATTTTTTGTGAAGTGTACTGCTAAATCAAAGTACTGAAAGTACTGTATGCTAGCGAAGCATGGCTTTGTTAAGTAATCTTCTTTGTCAAAGTTTATCATGATAAATAAACTAAGTTAACCCATTCCCTCAAAATTCCTATTTTACGCCCCTTTAGCTATAGTTCTGGAAAACAATGAAGAAAAATGAGGAAATTTGTTTTCTGACCGGAGAGATAATTATTTCAGAATTTTCAACAATATGAAATAGTCGTCTGCAAATTTTTTGACGACTCTGATCAGAATCATTTTGAACACGATGTGCTGAAGTGAGCTAAAATACCTTGGATACGAATTTGCAGGCACAGTTTGCTATATTCCTGAAATACATAAGAATTACTTTTTACGGTGCATACATTTAATGGATTTACTGGTTAAGCCTCCAGTGGCAGTTTGAACTCGTTTAACTCTAATAAAACCTCAAATGCTTGTAAACTTAAGCTATCATGATCCATCTTTTTTGTTGAAATAGATATCGCCAAAGTTTCTATTAGAAAATTAAAGAATATCAAATCCTTTACCGGTCAGGCGGAAAGAGACTTCCCGTGTGTTTGTTCCCTAAGACAAACACTAGGAAAAACGGAGAAAATTTTCTACAGAGATCAGCGAAGCGGTTCTTTAGCAGACGGTGAAAAAAGGTTTTGACTCTCAATCTAATCTTCAAATTTCTTACTTTAATGCGTCCAGACATTTGCAAGAAGATGATTAAGCTAATTTTGTTATGAAAATGACTGTTCTTAACTTAAAAAAAAGGAAAGAAAAGAAGCACAAATTTTTGGCGTTACGAGACGTCAAATAAGTAAAAAAAAAAAAAAAAAAATGCAACCCGAATCGATTCAAAATTAATCGGGTAAATACTTTAACAATCGATTGCACCGAAAATTGTCTTATTAGTGGTTTCCATGACGTATTTATTACGTCATTGACTTCCGCTAGTAATACAGTCATTATCGACATCACCCGAAGACTAACGACTTCTCCCGATAAATTCCTACAACATTGCCCGCTACTTTTAAACTGAATGGGGTGGTGTTTTAAGATTTCACTTGTATACAGACTTTGTTCTAAGACCCTTCTATAAGGATCTTGTTTCAAGCTAAATTCAGCTTTTGAAAAAAATGTGAAAAATGAAGAAATTGCTTGATAAAAGCAATTCTTGATTATCTACAATGTTTTCTGCTCCCAAAAGGATAACGCTTTTTAAAATTTTCATCACATTAAAATTGTCGTCTGCAACTTCTTTGAATTTGGATTGGGTATAAAGGTTATCGGCTGGTTAAGTAAACAAGAAGCCTCCTTATTTACGAAACTATTTAGGGCATCATTTATCGATCTTGCATACCGTCATTGTCATTCTAAACCCTCGTAACTACAGCTTGAATCAATGTATAGTTACGAGCTTTTACAACGATAACGGCGATGCATTGTTTGATTCATAATCCCTCTCTACAAAGAATCTTTCCGTCTCCAATTTTACAGAAGGATTATGGTGTTGTTCCGACGATTTAGACTGGCTGTAGTCGTTTTTGTTTGGACCTTTTATCATTTAATTGTTAGTTTCGTCTATCAAAAACGAGCGATCTGATTGGCCGAAAAATTTAATTCATACCTCCATGAACAAAATTTTGAGTACGCAGCCATTTTGAATGCTTCCGCACAAAATAGTTCACTACAAAAAGGTATCAAAATTTGTTAAGTTGTTGCATTTTTCGCTCGATACTATTAGAAGTTATAAGAAATGCAGATAATAATTTTTGTTTTCATGGAGGTATGAACCGAAAAACCTAATCACACACTGTATGAATCCGCTTCGCGTATTCATACAGTGTGATTAGGTTTTTCGGTTCATACCTCCATGAAAACAAAAAATATTGTCTTCATCTCTTAAATGTATAATATATTTTCCTGAAGTATGTCTCTTTAATCCAAGTTTATGTTTGTGGCTTAAGCTTCTTTTTGAATTCAGGGGCGTTAATTGACATCCCTGACCAACCATTGAAAGATTTATTTCCCTTTAAGAAGAGTCTGGTAGCCAGACTACCGACGATTCAATGTCGTAAAAAACGTAAACCCGAATTCAGTAAATCTTGTATAAAGCTACCACTCATTGGACTCAAAAACGACCAACTCTTTATGAGAGCTTTTGTTTTAAAGAGAGGATTTCAATCGTGGTCGATTACTAGAGGTGGTCGTTAGAGAAAGATCGACAGTACTGGGTTGGTGTTAAATTCCGCTACAAAAATCTCTAGGGTAGGCCATCCTGACTGCTTTTTCTCGACTATAGTAGACTGTTCGGTCGTGTAAGGCCAGATTGAATCGGCAATCGGAACTCCTCGTTCAATCTCGGATGTGTACATCGTAGGTTCATGTGACAAACTTCCGAAATCCGGTGTGCAAAGTAACTGTGCTAAAATGAATCTCATAAAGTTCTGTAGGAACTTTGTTTGGTCTTCAAAGGAAACTTAATATGAGAGCAAAACAGAGCAAAGCAGTCCGTCTATTGTATCGAGCGAATTTCGTCTAGGTAAAAAACTAGAAACGTCATAATAGGAAAAAAATCCGTATTTGACAGTGCCAAACTTACACAGTTTCATACATGTTATGTGTAAGATGACGTTATTTCCCTATTATTGATTATTTTAATCGGGTTTAACGCTATTTTTACCCGAACGTGTATTTCAGTCATATCGTGGTGACTGAATCAGCTAGCAATGGATTACTTGTATTTCGCACACCAGTATTACCATTACATCCTTTCCGAGCCTCCAGCTGCCTATCCTAACTAAGGTTTACGTTAATCCACCCATTGGTGGGCGACAAATATCGGAAAGGCTTTTCGCAGGGGATCGAACCCTGGACACCGTGACTAGGAGTCCTATGCGCTACCGCTTCTCTATGGGCGCGGCCTTCATTTGTCTCTTCACCCATGACCAGACGATCCAGACGACACAATTTTAGACTGTTTCAAATTCAACCAAGTTGCAGGCGACAATTTTTTGTTAATATCTTTTTATTTAAATCGTTAGACTTATTACGTAAAAAACATTGTGAAAATGAAAAAAATACTCGTAACAAGCAATTTTCTTCATTTTCCACAATGTTTTCTAAATCAAATTTATTCACAGCTAATTAATTCATTGCATAAAGTTCAAGTCACGTCAATAAATTCAAGCTATGGTACTGGTGTGACAAAAACCAGTAGTCGATGGTTAGGTGCTCAAGATATGACTGAAATACTGTTAAAAGAGGCATTGAACCTCATTCAACACATCTTTGAAATGACGTTACATTCACTAATTCACCCTTTCTGTCTATACATGTGTGGACAGCTCACGACAATTATTCTTCGCCGAAGATAACTTTTACGAAAAAAAAATGGAGCATTCGGGTATCGATCCCGGTACCTCTCAAATGCTAAGCGAGCGCTCTACCACTTGAGCTAATTCCCCTTCATGCTGATATCATCTAAATTCTAGGCTTTGATTTAAAGATCGGGTTTCTTGAACCAACGCGCACAAAAAAGCATAGCCCGCCATTTTAAGAAAACATACCAAATTGCTACATAGTCTGGTACCGCTGTCGACTTCAATAAAGCCGGTTTGTTAAAGTCGAAAGCGGCACCAAATCTTATTGCTACAATAAAATTTGGAACAAAACTTTTACTTTTTCGAAATACCCGATGGATCCCCGGCCACGCCCACTCACTCCGCTCGCCACGCCCACTCACTCCGCTGGCCACACCCACTCACTCCGCTGGCCACGCCAACTCACTCCGCTCGCCACGTCCACTCACTCCGCTGGCCACGCCCACTCACTCCGCTGGCCACGTCCACTCACTCCGCTGGCCACGCCCACTCACTCCGCTGGCCACGCCCACTCACTTCGCTGGCCACGCCCACTTACTCCGCTCGCCACGCCCACTCACTCCGCTCGCCACGCCCACTCACTCCGCTCGCCGAGTCCACTCACTCCGCTTTCCACGCCCACTCACTCCGCTGGCCACGACCACTCACTCCGCTGGCCACAACCACTCACTCCGCTGGCCACGCCCACTCACTCCGCTGGCCACGCCCACTCACTTCGCTGGCCACGACCACTCACTCCGCTCGCCACGCCCACTCACTCCGCTCGCCACGACCACTCACTCCGCTCGCCACGCCCACTCACTCCGCTGGCTACGACCACTCTCTCCGCTCGCCACACCCACTCACTCCGCTCGCCAGGACCACTCACTCCGCTCGCCACGACCACTCACTCCGCTGGCCACGACCACTCACTCCGCTCGCCACGCCCAATCACTCCGCTCGCCACGACCACTCACTTCGCTGGCCACGACCACTCACTCCGCTCGCCACGACCACTCACTCCGCTGGCCACGACCACTCACTCCGCTCGCCACGACCACTCACTCCGCTGGCCACGCTCACTGACTCCGACAGGAATTTTCACCTCGATATTAAACGGCATTATTTAAAGCCAGTAACAAGCAATCAAATTATTAAATTGTTTGTTGTTTGGCGTGTTAAAATTCGCTCCGTGTGAATTCAATGAGAAAAAACAAAGGATCTATTGGAGGTCATTGAACCAATCGCTGACCCCCACCAATTAACTCCGTTTGCCCCATCCATTGATCCCTACAGTTAGTCCTGATTCGATTTTAAACGACGTTATTTTAAATTGCATGGCATAAGTATGTGACAAATAAGCAGGATAGTCGGTTGATTAAGCTGTAGTTACGAAATTTTAAGTCGCCAAACCAACATAAAATGTTAACAAAATTATTGACAAATGTTGGAGTTCAACGCTCATTTCCCCTCTAAATGAATATTTTCATTGGTTGACTTGCTATTTGAATGACTGCCGCGATTGGTCAATTTAATATACTATATTAAAGAATACACAGTCACTCTAGATCCAGTTTTTACCAACACTGCGAATACTTCGTAGTCTGACCCGGGATCGAAACATTTCGTCGTTCCTAGAATTTCTCTTTTCGCCTTTTGTGTCATATTTCAGATAAATAGATTCCCTAATTATGAAATGTTTCCAGTATTTTTCTGATCAAAATAAATGGAAAGTATCGGGCCCTTCATCCCTTCCTAGGTTATAGTTACTATGTTATGGGTTGATAATCGTAAAGTGGGTTGAGCAGCTTGAGGCTCGGACAGGATGCTGTTGTAGTACTGGTGAGACAAATACAAGGAATCGATGGTTAGGTGCTCCAGCAACCGTGATATAACTGAAATATGAACTTCTTTCAATCAACCGTTGAAACGAAAGTGCACTTTCTATCTGCAGACAAACCTTCGCCGAAGATAACTTTAACAAAAGATGGAGAATCCGGGTATCGATCCCGGTACCTCTCACATGCTAAGCGAGCGCTCTACCACTTGAGCTAATTCCCCTTCATGTAATTTGATAAATAGTGTTAAAATTTGTTAACTCTTTCCTGTATTGCAAAAGTATAGACCTGTCCAAATTAAAAGGTTTTTTTAGACGAAAATTTAATTTGGTTTTGATTTAAAAGATGACCACTCAGTAAGGTAGAAAATATTGTGGAAAAATAAAAAATGCTTGTTACAGGCCATTCCTTTTCTTTTTTTACAATATTTTCTCAATTTTAAATTCACAGGCACGTTAAAACAAGGGTTGGAACAGGAAAGGGTTAGTAAGATTTAAATTTTATCGCTCCTTTTTAAGATGGTTTATCGTTTGCGTGTTAAAATTTTGACCCGTCAGGAGAAAAGGTTCCTTGTGAGAAGAAGCAGAGGTCAATTTACTATTCGCTGACCCCTCCAACTAAGTCCGTTAGCCCCGCCCACATTGGTATCAAATAAGTCTTAAGTTGAAATATAGCCCTAGCCCTATCTTTTTACCAATTAACAGACGGCAAAGTTTTAGACCGGTTTAAATTGAAAGGAGTTGCAAACGAGAATTTAAAGTTTATATAATATTATTTTTTATCAACCTCCTTGAATAAGCTGTAGTAACGACGTTTAAGTCGCCAAACCAACTTAAACTGTTAAAAAAACGACCAATGTTGGAGTTGAAAACTCATTCTTTCTGTAAATGAATGATTTCATTGGTCGACTTGTTATTTGATTAACTGCCGAGATTGGTCAATTTAATATAATACATTAAAGAATACACAGTCACCCTAGTTTCAGATAATCTACTATGAGGGGAAGTTTTAACCAAGATCAGTTTGCGAATTCCTTACAGTCTGACCCGGGATCGAAACATTTCGTCGTTCTCAGATATTCTTTTTTCACCTTATGGGTCATATTTCAGAAATATAGTTTTCCTAATTACGAAAGGACACCAGTCTTTTTTCTGACCAAAATAAATGGAGAGTATCGGGCCCTTTCACCCTTCCTAGGTTATAGTTTCTATGCTATGGGTGGATAACCGTAAAGTGGGATGAGCAGCTGGAGGCTCGGAATGGATGCTGTTGTAGTACTGGTGTGACAAATACAAGGAATCGATGTTAAGGTTCTCCATCAACTGTGATATGACTGAAATACTGCTTAACCCTTTTCCGTTTTTGGAAATTTTAGATTAGTCCAAATTGAAAGAGGTCGCAATGAAAACTGGATGCAATTTGAAATGAAACCATCCTATGTGGTAGAAAATATTGTGGAAAAAGGAGAAATTGCTTGTTACAAGCAATTTCTTCTTTTTCCACAATGTTTTCTCAAGTATAAAATCCCAGGAACGTAATATCCCGTGTTTGAACAGGAAAGGGTTAAAGTGGGGTTGAACCTCATTCAATCGTTGAAACGAAAACGCACTTATTATCTGCAGACAAACCTTCGCCGAAGATAACTTTTACAAAAGATGGAGAATCCGGGTATCGATCCCGGTACCTCTCACATGCTAAGCGAGCGCTCTACCACTTGAGCTAATTCCCCTTTATGATACTTGAAAAAATAGTGTTAAAATTTGTTAATTCTTTCCTGTTTTGCAAAAGTATAGACCTGTCCAAATTCAAGACTTTTTTAAGACGAAAATACAATTTGGTTTTGATTTAAAAGATGACTATTCAGTAAATAAGAAAATATTGTGGAAAAGAGAAAAAAAATGCTTGTTACAAGCCATTCTTGTTCTTTTCTACAGTTTTTTCTCAATTTTAAATTCACAGGGAGGTAAAAACCAGGATTTGAACAGGAAATGGTTAATAAGATAAAAGAATTTATCGCTCCTTTCAAAGATGGTTTATCGTTTCGCGTGTTAAAATTTTGACCAGTTAAGAGAAAAGGTTCCATGTGAATTCAATGAGAAGAAATGGTCGAATCTAGCAGAAGTCAATTGACCAATCACTGACCCCTCCAACAAAGTCCATTGGCCCCGCCCACACCATGGTATCAAATAAGTCTTTAGTTGAAATATAGCCATAGCCCTATATTTTCACCAATAAACAGACGGCAAAGTTTTAGACTGGTCTAAATTGAAAGGAGTTGCAGACAATAATTTAAAGTTTATGTAATATTAGGGGGGGGGGGGGGGGGGGTATCAACTTTCTAGGAGGAAAACATCGTGGAAAATGAAGAAATTGCTTGTCACAATCAATTTCTTCATTTAACACAATTTTTCTCAATTGTTTTTCTTGTGGGGTGTCAAAAGGCGTCATTGTGTTGGAATGGATTAATTACAATTTATAAAGAAGAAATTTGGATAGGTTAGTCATTCGTACTCGAAAAAAGACAAAATGCTCGACAGAAGTGATTCATTAACATTTATCTAGATTAACCCTTTACCAAAAAAAGGAGGTTGGACTATGCCAAATCGGAATATATTGTAGACGACATGTCAAAGTACGTTTTGCGTGTTAAATTTCGACCCGTCAAGCGAGAAGGCTCCATGTGAATTCAATGAGAAAAAACAACGGATCTAGCTTATAGGCCCGCTAACTCCGTTTTGCGCAATATTTGGTCCAGTAGGAAGTCTCGATTCGATTTTAATCGACGTTAATTTTGCAAAATTTATGGCCACCTGGTTGGCGACCTAAACGTCTTAACTTAAGCTTGATTAATATGTAGTCACGACGTTTAAGTCGCCAAACCAACATAAAATGTTAGCAAAAATAGCGACCAATGTTGAAGATCAGAACTCGTTCCTGTTCTAAATGAACGCTTTCAATGGTCGACTTGTTATTTGATTAACTGCCGCGATTGGACAATTGAATATAAAATATTAAAGAATACAAAGCCATTCTACATACTGAAAATCTACCATTAGGGGAAAGTTTTAACCAAGATCAGTTTGCGATTTCTTTATAGTCTGACCCGGGATCGCAAAATTTCGTTGTTCCCAGATATTCTTTTTACGCCTTATGGGTCATATTTCAGAAAAAAAGATTCCCTAATTATGAAATGTTTCCAGTATTTTCTCACCAAAATAAATGTAGTATATCGTGCTGCCCCCCTTTCCCCTTTTTAGCTCACCTGAGCACAAAGTGCGAGGTGAGCTATTGTGATCGGTCGTTGTCCGTCGTCCGTCCGTCCGTCCGTCTGTCCGTCTGTCCGTCCGTCCACAATTTCTTTAAAAATCTTCTCCTCGTAAACCAGTAGGCCAATCATGCTGAAACTTTGCAGGGGTGTTCCTTGAGTGAAGTTCTACAAAAGTTGTTAAAAGAATTTAATTCCGTCAAAAACTCTGGTTGCCGCGGCATGTGAAAATGGGAATCTTTAGTAAATCTGTAAAAATCTTTAAAAATTTTCTCCTCCTAAACCAGTTGGCCTATCAAGCTGGAACTTTGCAGGGATGTTCCTTGGGTGAAGTTCTACAAAACTTGTTAAAAGAATTTAATTCCGTCAAAAACTCTGGTTGCCGCGGCATGTGAAAATGGGAATCTTTAGTAAATCTGTAAAAATCTTTAAAAATTTTCTCCTCCTAAACCAGTAGGCCAATCAAGCTGAAACTTTGCAGAGATGTTCTTTGGGTGAAGTTCTACAAAAGTTGTTAAAAGAATTTAATTCCGTCAAAAACTTTGGTTGCCGCGGCATGTGAAAATGGGAAATCTTGAATAAATCTGTAAAAATCTTTAAAAATCTTCTCCTCCTAAACCAGTTGGCCTATCAAGCTGAAACTTAGCAGGGATGTTCCTTGGGTGAAGTTCTACAAAAGTTGTTAAAAGAATTTAATTCCGTCAAAAACTCTGGTTGCCGCGGCATGTGAAAATGGGAATCTTTAGTAAATCTGTAAAAATCTTTAAAAAATCTTCTCCTCCTGAAACCAGTAGGCCAATCAAGCTGAACTATTGCAGAGATGTTCCTTGGGTGAAGTTCTACAAAAGTTGTTAAAAGAATTTAATTCCGTCAAAAACTTTGGTTGCCGCGGCATGTGAAAAAGGGAATCTTAAGTAATTCTGTAAAAATCTTTAAAAATTTTCTCCTCCTAAACAAGTAGGCCAATCAAGCTGAAACTTAGCAGGGATGTTCCTCGGGTGAAGTTCTACAAAAGTTGTTAAAAGAATTTAATTCCGTCATAAACTCTGGTTGTCGCGGCATGTGAAAATGGGAATCTTTAGTAAATCTGTAAAAATCTTTAAAAATCTTCTCCTCCTGAAACCAGTAGGCCAATCAAGCTGAACTATTGCAGAGATGTTCCTTGGGTGAAGTTCTACAAAAGTTGTTAAAAGAATTTAATTCCGTCAAAAACATTGGTTGCCGCGGCATGTGAAAAAGGGAATCTTAAGTAATTCTGTAAAAATCTTTAAAAATTTTCTCCTCCTAAACAAGTAGGCCAATCAAGCTGAAACTTAGCAGGGATGTTCCTCGGGTGAAGTTCTACAAAAGTTGTTAAAAGAATTTAATTCCGTCAAAAACTCTGGTTGCCGCGGCATGTGTAAATGGGAATCTTTAGTAAATCTGTAAAAATCTTTAAAAATTTCTCCTCCTCAACCATTGGGCCAATCAATCTAGAACTTTGCAGGGATGTTTTTTAGGTGAAGCTCTTCAAAAGTTGTTAAAAGAATTTAATTCCGTGAACTCTTGTAACTGCGGCATATGAAAATGGAAATTTTAGAAAATCTTTGTTGTCTTTTTTTTTAACAGACTACAAGGCCAAAGGCATTTATATTTTATATAGAGCTCAATCATATTGTTCTCGACCAAGAGCATGTTCAAATATTTTCCACTCCTCATGTATAAGTTGTAATGCATTCATATTTTGATTTATAGTACATCCAGATTGTTCTCTACCAAGGTTGCTAAAATTACACCCATTGAAGTTGCAGACAGTAATAAGAGTTTGATTGAAATCTAAATACAAAGAATTTCAGGTAGAAAACACTGTGAGAAATGGATAAATTGCTTGTCACTCCCTTTCTCACTATGTATTTTTCAAACCTGTTTTCCCTGAAGGTGACAAATTCTGGGATAGTTTGGTAATGGATTAAACTATAAAGCCAAATGCATTCATTATTATTGTAAAGCATTACTGGATTGTTTTGTACAAAGCCCAAAATCTTATATATATTTTATTAATTTTGCTCAAGTTGTGTCTTTTTTATACTAAAAAGTACTGTAATTTGGAGATGCCTCAGGTGAGCGATTTAGGACCATCATGGTCCTCTTGTCCTGGGTTAAAGTTAAGGGTGGACAATCCTTAACTTAAGAGGGGCGAGCAACCTGAGGCTGTTGTAGTACTGGTGTGAGAAATAGAAGGACTCCATTGTTAGGTGCTCAAGCCGCCGTGACATGACTGAAATACTGTTAAAAGTGCCGTTGAACCTCATTCAATCAACCTTTGAAAAAAGACGTCACACTTTCTATTTGTAGACAAATCTTTGCCGAAGATAACTTTTACGAAAATAATGGAGAATCCGGGTATCGATCCCGGTACCTCTCACATGCTATGCGAGCGCTCTACCACTTGAGCTAATCATCCCTTCATACTGTTTATAATTTAATTGTTAGTTTCGTCTATCTGAAACGAGCGATCTGATTGGTCGAAATATTTAATTCATACCTCCATGAACAAACTTTTGAGTACGCAGCCATTTTGAATGCGTCCGCACAAAATAGTTCACTACAAAAATGTATCAAAATTTGTTAAGTTGTTGCATTTTTCGCTCGATGCTATTAAATTATAAGAAATGAAGATAATATTTTTTGCTTTCATGGACTTTCCTGTACAAAGGATTTGTCGTCACTCTGATTTGACAGCTGAGAAAACATTGTTGAAAAAGATGAAATTGATTGTAACAAGCAATTTCTCCTTTTCCCACAATATTTACTAACATATAAGATGGCCCTTTTCGTTGAAGTCTGCAGCTTCTTTCAATTTCGACCGGTCTAAAATTTAAAAAAAATGAAAAAGTTGATAAGGCCAATCCCTCATCCCCACCTGTCCCTCCTTCACAAATAAGAAGGAATTCGCGTGCCATGTATATATTCATATTTGCCCTATTTATCATTTGTAGAATGGGGTAATGGCGTTTTTGTCTTAAGAGAAAAGGAAGCAACAATCCGAAAACGATATATCAAAATGAAAAGACGAGTTTGGGTGTCTTAGTTTGGTTGAACAAGAAATATGTCATGGGCGTTTGACAAAAAAAGACAACTAACTGTACACTGTTGTTCGTGTTTAAAATAGAATTAAAGGATTGGAAGCACTGAGAACACCAGTTGTGGGTCAGTATTTCTTTTACTGGTGGTGTAGACTAAGATTAGACTGAGCCTATGTAAAAACTGGTCTTTGTCTCTACCTTCTTTCATAAAACACTAAAAGGAAATTTATCCAGAAAGGTAATTCTTGTCAGATACAATTAAAGAAGTATGCTCAGATTAAATGTATATTGAATATATCTCCCCGCAAACATTTCATTTTGTAAATGGTTGATTAATTGATTCGTTGATTGATTGATTGATTGATTTGTTGTTTGTTTGGTTGATTGATTGATTGATTGATTGATTGATTGGTTGATTGGTTGATTGATTGATTGATTGATTGATAAGCCGACTGATTGAATGATTGATTTAATTATAAAGTATTTTGTCTTGACACCATTCAGTAAGGAGATGAACTTGTAGGCAGAGTGTGTATTTTGAATGCAATTTTCTAAAATACCTGCAATATTCCTGAATTACATAAGAACTACTTTTTTGAGCGTTGGCATTCAATGGACTCAGTGTTTAAGCCTTAAGTGGCCGTCTACACTCGTTTAATTCTGACTTTTAACTTAAGCTATCAAAGCTGACGCTTTGCTAGCTAGGAACTCAAAAAACGGTCATGGTTTATTACGGCCGCTTTTTTCTATGTGTCGGCGTAGCAAAGGTTTTGAAGGAAATCCGCATACTTCATTAAGATAAGTTGTTTGTCTTCTGCCTTTGTTCCTATATACTATATAAGAAACACTTAACCCACTACCACATAAAAACAGTTTAGACTGGTCCAAATTGAAAAAGTATGCAGACGACAAATTCAAGTTTATGAAAATTAGAAACTCTTCTACTCTTAGGGCAGAAAACATCGTTTACATTGAAGAAATTGCTTGTTACAAGCAATTTCTTCAGTGTCCACAAGGTTTTCCAAAGCTTATTTCCTGGTGGGGGGGGGCATAAAAAGCGTCTTTGTGTGGGAATGGGTTACTGCCGAAAAGCGGAAGAGAACAAAAATACTAACCTTGACGAATACACAGTACTTCTTTAGCAGTATTTGACCAAATTGTATACGTAACCCTTTCCAAGATGACAACATTTTTAGACTGGTCCAAATTTTAATATATTCCAGACTAAAATTTTTGTTGATTAAGTTCTGATTTTTATAGTCTTTTATGGTAGAAAACATTGTGAAAAATTAAGAAATTGCTTGACACAAGCAATTTCTTAATTTTCCATAATGTTTTCCAAAGCTTTTCTCTTTGGGGGCATAAAAAGTGGGATTGTATGGGAATGGGTTAATTTTTATCTTTCACTGGCCATGTAGCACCAGAAGGGTAGCGGTTTCGACATGAGCCGTCTTGTGAGGTTTCTCTTGCAGAAGGTCGAGTCAAGCTCGCGCCGCGGGCTATATTCTTGAGTAAGGCACCTCGGGACTCAAAGAGGGAACTTGAAAAAGTCAACTTTCTTGCTTTGCTGTACCTCAGTCTGCGTATTTTCCAAGAGGCAAAACTAAGAAGGATTGATGTGTCATTTATGTAATTGCTGATAAACACGTGATAACCGTGTCCGTTGATATCGGGCTATAGACGAAATTCGAGCATGGATTCTTCTAAAGTATTAGCAATCTCTTACACTTCGGTTACATTCATCTGTAACGGGATCAGCAACTAGTCTGCTAGTACGTCACGAATACCGGAACGGATTTCAATTTAAAACCTGAGCATTCCAAACAGTTTTTATAACAAAGTAGTTCAGTGGTTTAAAGGTCAATTATTAAGTTTTATGGCTCATATGATATATTTTGAATCATAGCTATTATGTCCTTAACGTTTTATTTCTTGTCAAACAACAGAAAAATAATCCTATATTTCATTCCATGGTTTGACAAGAATCTTGTCATTTAGCCATCGCAGAGGCGCTTGGTGAAAGTAACGAACGGTAACTCTGCTAGGAGATTGAAGAGTTAGATTTATTAAAGGACCAAGGATCGCGATAAGAACGGTTTCTTATGGTATTAACCCTTGTCAGACTGAAAAAACTCCATTTTTTAATTGAATTAAAATCAAAGACCCGTGAGCGTCGGAAGAACAAGTTACGGTACAATATTTCCTTTGAAAATTAATTTCATAAATAAATGGAAGCCCTAGTTATGGATATTGATAAAAAAAAAACCATAAACAATTCTAATTTGACATTTAGGACAATCAAGTTATATAGACCAAGATCAGACTGCACATATGTGCAGTCTGATCTTTGTCGATACCTCCTGCCAAAATAAGAATATTCCGGGTTAAGCATGGCTTGGCTAAATTTTGATACAAGCTCACAGATCATAAAGTTTTCTAAACAGATGATAAGGTGAACTCAATTATCAAACATTAAAAGGAGTTTAAGATCAAAGTAAACATAACCAAATGAATTAAGAGATCAAATCTCGGATAAACAGCGATCGGAACTTAATATGACCCGACATGCGAAAAGGGACAAAATGTAAAAATTATTGAATCAAAAGATGTGGAATGTGTAGAATTTGAAAGTTCGAAATCTTATGAATTTGGCCTGTTTTCTGAATAACTCCTGTTGCAAGATTTGAACCTACGCGGACACGCGTAGTTGATAGAATTTAATATACTATAAATAGAACATCGTGTTAGTTTCGATTATCAAGATTCAAGCGTTTTGAATGGCGGGATTTTTCTTTTACATTTCCATGAGCAAGTAACTATTTTGTGTCCAAGCGCGCAAAGTAGATCCATATATTTGTACTCAGAACTTTTATAATATTTGCCTTTGTTTCGTTTGATGGCATTAAATTATAAGAAATGAAGAGAATTGTTTTGTTTTACTTGAGGTATGAACTTAACCCTTTCCTGCACAAAACAGGGATTTTACGCCACTGTGATTTTATACTTGGGAAAACATTGTGGAAAAAGGAGAAATTGCTTGTAACAAGCAATTTCTCCTTTACCCACATTATTTTCTACCATATAGGATGGTCAGATTTCAAATTGCATGCATTTTTCATTGTCGTCTGCAACCCATTTCAAATTGGACCAGTCTAAAATTTCATAAAACAGGACTTAATCACACTAATGTATGAATTCGCTTCGTAACAACAGTTCCAAGAGCAGCCGGACAGTCACACAGTGGATTAGGAATATTCGCTGATCGTCTTAACCCATTCCTACACAATGACGCTTTTTGATGCCCTTCAAGAAAGACAAATGGGAAAACATTGTGTAAAATGAAGAAATTGCGTGTAAAAAGCAATTTCTACATTTTCCACAATGTTTTCTATTCAAAGAGTTGAAAAATTCTAAAAAATTCATAAACATTGAAATGTCGTCTGCAACTCTTTTGAATTTGGGCCGGTGTAAAATTTTGCCGTTTGGTAATGGGTTAAGAAATTGCAAGCCTGCAGCCATTGTCAGACAGAATAGTTAAGACTCTAATCTGTTTGCAGATGTACAGGCTAATCTGAGTCTTTACTTGGTGCACACGAGAAATCATTTGAAATCTCACGCACGTGCCCAAATGCTATTTAGCGACATCCGATATAATTTGATTCGGTTACTATGGCAAAAATGTGCTTCCATACAAGATTTCTAATTAACCTTAAACACTCCCGCCTGTTTTCTGTTTATTTTTCTACCTTCTGGAAAAAATGTTAATCTCAGGGGCGAATCCAAGATTTTTTCCGGGACAATCGCATAAAGATATATATTATTCTTAAGAGAAATATTATCATAATATTTGAATTTTACTTTGAATTTCAATTTTATTATCGGGACAATATCAGGAAGTATTTCAAAATTGGGCGGGGTCGGGATGGTTAGAGGAGGGGGGGGGGCTAACTTAGCAATCTGGGGAGTCCTTGAAGAGCATGCGCAAAGAAATACAAAATAATGTGTCTTTTAAAATTCTTGTTAGAATTATTACAAATAACCCCATCCCCTACCTACAGACCTGAATATCGTTGGAAAAAGAAATCATGCGATCTCTTCTCCAAGTTTAGGGTTGAAAAATTATAACCAGATAACTTATCAACTAGTTTAAAAGAAACCAGCTGGCCACGTCCCTATTGAAGTTGGTAGCGCGTCGGACTCTTAATTATGAGGTCTAGGATTCGATCCCCGGTCGGGGCAAATATCCTTTCCGACATTTGTCTCCCGCCAATGGGTGGGTAATCGTTAACATGACTGGGATGAATAACTGGGGACTAGGTAGCACTGGTGTGAGAAATACCAGGAATTCATGGTTAGGTGCTTCAGTCTCCGCGATATGACAGAAATACTGTTAAAAGAAGCTTTAAACCCCATTCAAACAAACAAACAAAAAAGAGACCAATACATATTTTGATTAACTTTGCCTAATGTTATCATGTTAAATAAACGAGGTTAAAGTAACCAAGGAGTTAACCCATTACAACCTAGCAAAATCTTAGACTGGTTCAAATTGAAAGAATTTGCAGATGACAATTTCAGGTTAGTTGAATTTATAAAGTATTTCCCTTGTTGGGTAGAAATCATTGTGGACAATGAAGAAACTGCTTGTTACAAGCAATTTCCTCATTGTCCATTATTTTTTCCAAAGCTTTTCTTGAGACGCTGAAAAAGCGAAATTGAGTGGGAATGGATTAAATAGCATGCTTTTGAAAGAGTTCTTTATAATCTGAATAAAGTTTGCAATATTTCTGAAATACATAAGAACGACTTTTTACGGCGTAGGCATTCAGTGGATTTAGTGGTTAAGCCTCCAGTGGCAGTTTGCACTGGTTGAACTTTGAGAAGACCTCAACATTTTGTCTGTTAACTTAAGCTGACGCTATGCTTTTCTTATCTTATTATTGCATAACCTAAAGGCGGCTTTTGCCCTAAACGATGTTAAATAAGCTAAAACTTTACGTGTGTGAGTCAGATTTTTATGAACCTGTCTTGTGCGCAGGCTACGAAATACTTCCGGATTTATTCATTCGTTTATTTCGTAGCAATTGACCTATCGCTGGCCCCGCCCACTTACTCCTTTGACCACGCCCACTGACTCCGACAGGAAGTCTTGCTTCGATTTTTAAGGGCGTTGTTTTGAAAAATTTATGGTCAGTAGCATGTTACAAATAAGTTGATTGGTGGGTTGCCGACCTAAACGTCTTAACTACAGTTTGAATAAGCTATAGTTACGACGTTTAAGTCGCCAAGCCAGCAATAATGATTCACCAAATTGGCGGCCAATGTTTGAGTTCAAATCAACTTTTAGTCTAAATGATTGATTTCATTGGTCTACTGATTATTTGATTGACAATCGCAATTGGTTAAGTTCTTTAACCCATTCCAACACAGCAAAATTTTAGACTGGTCCAAATTGAAAGAAGCTGCAGACGACAATTTCAAGTTGATGGAATTTTGAATTTTTTCGTCTTTTTGGATAGAAAACATTGTGGATAATGAAGAAATTGCTTGATACAAGCAATTTCTTCATTTTCCACAATGTTTTCCAAAGCTTTTTTCTCGAGGGGCGTAAAAAGGAGGGATTGAGTTGGAATGGGTTAAAGAGTGTATCAATTTTGATAGACGAAACTAAAATTCAGTTTGACATGAGTGTCAATATCTATCCTAACAACCAACCCCTAAGGCAAAAAGAGGCGACAAAAATTCAAATTGAATTGACAAATTATAACATTATTTTTGAACATCTCTGTAGAGGGGAATTAGCTCAAGTGGTAGAGCGCTCGCTTAGCATGTGAGAGGTACCGGGATCGATACCCGGACTCTCCATTTTTAGTAAAAGTCATCTGCGGCCAAGAATAAATAACCTGCCCTCAACGCCAATAAAGAAATACATCGACAAATCAAATGATCCTTTTTTGAACTCTAACGTTATCGACATTTATGCTTAGCATTATTGATAGTTTGGCGACTTGGATGTCAAAACTACAGTTTCTTCAAGTTATATTTTCATTTTTATTGAGGAATGAAAAAGGCATAATCGCAATTTAAAGCGACACCGCTTCGCCAACAAACTCATTCGTACTCTAGCTAATTTTCTTATTTTTACGCTTATCCGGATGAAATGCCTTTTTTCAGGCTTATCCGAGGGAGAAGCTTTCTTTCACGCTTATCCGGGCGAGATGCTTTCTTTCACGCTCATCTGGTTGAGATGCTTACTTTCACGTTTATCCGTGTGAGATGCTTACTTTCACGCATATCCGGTCGAGATGCTTTCTTTCGCGCTCATCCGTGTGAGATGCTAATTTCACACTCATCCATGTGAGATGCTTTCTTTCACGCTCATCTGGTTGAGATGCTTACTTTCACGCTTATCCGTGTGAGATGCTTTCTTTAACGCTCGTCCGGGTGAAATGCCTTTTCACGCTTATCCGTACAACATGCTTACTTTCACGTGCATCCAGGTGAGATGCTTATTTTCACGCTTATCTGTGTGAGATGCTTACTTTCACGTTCATTTGGGTGACATGCATACTTGCAAGTTGATCCGGATGACATGCTTACTTTCACGTTGATCCGGGTGACATGCTTACTTTCACACTTATCCGGGTGACATGCTTACTTTCACGCTTATCCGGTTGACATGCTTACTTTCATTTGGATCAGTGTGACATGCTTACTTTCACGCTTATCCGGTAGACATGCTTACTTTCACGCTTATCCGTCAGACATGCTTACTTTCATGCTTATCCGGTAGACATGCTTACTTTCATTTTGATCCGTGTGACATGCTTACTTTCACGCTTATCCGGTAGACATGCTTACTTTCACGTTTATCCGGTAGACATGCTTACTTTCATTTTGATCCGTGTGACATGCTTACTTTCACGCTTATCCGGTAGACATGCTTACTTTCACGCTTATCTGGTGGACATGCTTACTTTCACGCTTATCCGATAGACATGCTTACTTTCATTTTGATCCGTGTGCCATGCTTACTTTCAGGCTTATCCGGTTGACATGCTTACTTTCACGCTTATCCGGTTGACATGCTTACTTTCACGCTTATCCGGTAGACATGCTTACTTTCATTTTGATCCGTGTGACATGCTTACTTTCACGCTTATCCGGTTGACATGCTTACTTTCACGCTTATCCGGTAGACATGCTTACTTTCACGCTTATCCGGTAGACATGCTTACTTTCACGCTTATCCGCTTGACATGCTTACTTTCACGCTTATCCGGTAGACATGCTTACTTTCACACTTATCCGGTAGACATGCTTACTTTCACGCTTATCCGGTAAGACATGCTTACTTTCACGTTGATCCCAGTGACATGCTTACTTTCAGGCTTATCCGGGTGACATGCTTACTTTCATGTTGATCCGTGTGACATGCTTACTTTCACGTTGATCCGTGTGACAATACGTGTGACAGTACTTTCATGCTTATCCATATGACATGCTTACTTTCACGCTTATCCGTGTGAGATGCTTACTTTCACGCCTATCTTAAGGAGATTCTTACGCTTGAATCTTGATAGATGAAACTAAATTATTTAAGAGATGAAGAGAATATTTTTTGTTTTTATGGAGGTATGAACCGAAAAACCTAATTACACTGTATGAATACGCGAAGCGGATTCATACATTGTGTGATTAGGTTTTTCGGTTCATACCTCCATGAAAACAAAAAATATTCTCTTCATCTCTTATAATTTAATAGAATCGAGCGAAAAATGCAACAACTTAACAATTTTTGATACCTTTTTGTATGGAACTGTTTTGTGCGGAAGCATACAAAATGGCTGCGTGCTCAAAAATTGTTCATGGAGGTATGAATTAAATTTTTCGACCAATCAGATCGCTAGTTTTAGATAGACGAAACTTACAATTAAATTATTTAAGAATATTTCCCTTTGTCAATTTTACGAAAGACCTAATTCGATATCAAATGAGGCTTATTGGTGTCGACATCCCTTTTTCAGTCATTTTCATTTTATTCCTTATTAAAGAGTTTAATTTCAATTCGCGCCCTTATTATTTTTTTGATTTAGTGAAACTACGATACTGAATAACTTGAGGTATTGTTCAATAAGGCTAAGTTGATATAGGAAAATTACCCCTTTTCGATTAGCTATTGATGCCATTTTCACGATAAATATTCCCTCTTCGAGTTAAATATACCATATTCTCCATAACTTAAATTTTATGTGATATATACCCTATGTCGTATTTTGAATCATTGGAATCAGATGGGGTCGGTAGTCTTCGGGTAATGTCGAAAACGACCGAATTCATAGCGGAAGCCAATGGCGTATTTAATACATCAAAGGAACCACAAATAAGCTTTTTTTGTTGTTGTTTTTGTTTGTTTGTTTTTGTTTTTGTGCGCGTGTGTTTGTGTGTGTGTGTGTGCAATCAACAGATAACGCACTTACCAAATAAATTCCTATTCCATACGGGTAAATTCCTGTTCCATACGGGCTATGCTTTGTTGAGTTACTTAGCGTCTCGTAACGCCAAATATTTTTCTTCTTTTCTTTCTTTTTTTTTTTTTTTTTTTTTTTTATTACGAAAAGTCATCTTCCTTACAAAATCAGCTTAATAGCATTCTTTCAAATGTCTGAAAGCAGTTAAGTGAGAAATTCGAATATTGAGAACCAAATTTTTTCTTTCATAATCTGCAAAAGATCTATTAAGGAAATAACGATTTATCACTATTAGATAAACCGTCTTTAACTTGAACAAAAAAGAAAAAATAAACAAAAAAAAAAACTTAGGGAAAACGGCGAGTAAAAGTTCAAATTGAATTTCCAAATTGTAACATTCTTTAATTATTCATATGTAGGGGAATTAGCTCAAGTGGTAGAGCGCTCGCTTTGCATGTGAGAGGTACCGGGATCGATACCCGGATTCTCCATTTTTTATAAATGTTATTTTCGGCCAAGAATAAATAATGATAATTAATCAAGAATAAACAAACAAAAAATAAGTAAAAATCTAGTTGGCGACCTAAGCGTCGTTTCAAAAACTTGAATAAACTGTAGTTACACCGTTTGATTAGCAAAACCAACATAAATGCCTAACATAAATATCGACCAATGTCGGAGGTCAAAGTTCACTTCCGGTCTATTTGAATGATTTAGTTGGTCATTCGATTGTTTGATTGACTGTATCGATCCATCAATTGTAACAGAATTGGGTAAAAAATGTGGAAAAAAGAAAAGGCATTGGAAGGGCAGATAATTATACGATACTGATATGCCCTTTAACCCACTCCCAAAATTTCAGACTGGTCCAAATTGAAAGACGCTGCAGACGACATTTTGAAGTTGGTAAAATTTTAAAAATATCTGTCTTTCGGGATAGAAAACATTGTGGATAATGAAGAAATTACTTGATACAAGCAATTTCTTTATTTTCTACAATTTTCTCCCAAGCCTTTTTCTTGTGGGGGGGGGCTTGTGTGTGAATGGGTTAACCTTATTTTTATAGTGCACAAAGCTTTTAGTTGTGGTGTAAAAACATTTTATAGTTCACAGAATGCAGAATGAAAACTTTTGTGCAGAAATGGTACACTGCTTAACCCTTGTCATACTGAACTCGGAATATTTCTGGTCTGGAAGGAGATATAGACAAAGATCAGACTGCACGGTGTAGAGTCTGGTCTTAATCTTTATCACCCGCTACACAAAAGTTGTTTTTAAATCAAATGTTCTTAATCATTATTAACACATTGGCACTTGGATTCAGGAATTTATAACAATTTAAATAAACAAATCTCCCTTTGATTAATATTAACAAGGTAGTGCAGCTGACATTTTTTATGGTAACGGATGTTTTGACATGCATCACTGGTTCCGTCATGAGAGATATCTGACTCGCTGGAATCAGGAACCAGAGATGCTTGTCAAAACAACCGTTACTTTAAATAATGACAGCTATGCTACCTTGTTAATATCTATTATAGAGAGAGATGTTTAAGTTGTTTTGAATTTCTGGATCCACATGTCTATGTATTAACCCATAATTCGTGCATCCAGTGCTGACAGTCCTTTGAATTTAACCAAATTCTGTAGAAGATTTGATTCAAGATGACAAGGGTTAGAAAGCGATAATATCAATTTTTATCTTTGAAATGAAAAACTGATAAAAAAGGCGTCTTTATCTAAATCTGGTAAAATTTGACAATTAGGCCTACCCTACAGGCTCAAAGTCAATGTAACTTGTCCGCATTGTATCGACGGGGAATTAGCTCAAGTGGTAGAGCGCTCGCTTAGCATGTGAGAGGTACCGGGATCGATACCCGGATTCTCCAAACAGTCTTTTTACATATGAAGGTTCGTATCTGCGTTGTGATTCCCCATTCGCCTCTGTGATACGCTCACTAAATAGTTCGCTAATACGTAGAGCATGAATATGTGATGCTTTTTCTTTTACCATTTTAAACGGTTTTATAACAAAAGTAGTTCGATGGTTTAAGGGTAAATTATTAAGTTTTGATACTCATATAATGTATCTTGAACAAGAATTTTTATGTCCTTAATGTTTTATTTCTTATCAAATAACAGAAAAGTAATAAATATATATTGGTTAGACAAGAATCTTGTCGTTTAGCCAATCGCAGAGGTGTTTGGTGAGAGTAATGAACGACAACTCTGCTTTGAGAAACGGGGTATCCGAACATGATATTTTGAAAACTACAACGATAATTTTTTTTTCTGGTAATTCTATCTCGTTGATAAAATCATCGCTATTTAATTCAATATTTCTTGTTTCGTCTATCAAAAAAGAGCGTTCGAAATTGCCGAAAACAATATTCATACCTCCATGAACAAAATTTTTAGCACGCACATATTAAGTATGCTTACGCACAAAATAGTTCCATTAAAAAAAGTATCAAAAATTGTAAAATATGTGCTTTTTCCAATTACCAACGGGGTAACTTAATAGCGATAAATTTCCATGCTTTCATTTGTTGTTATTTGCGTTAAACCACCAACAACAAATAAGATCGCCCTTTAATATATTTCCACACAATTCCTCCTTTTTACACCTCATCAAGAAAAAAGCTTTGGAAAACATTGTAGAAAATGAAGAAATTGCTTGTTTTCTATCCGAGAACAACGAAGAAAAAAAGCTTTGGAAAACGTTGTAGAAAATGAAGAAATTGCTTGTTTTCTATCCGAGAACAACGAGAAAATTTAAATTTCCACCATCTTAATATTGTCGCCTGCAGCTTCCTTAAATTTAATAAAGTTGTCTTTTATGGTAAGAGAAACATTGTGGACAATGAAAAAATGGCTTGTTATCAGCCATTTCTTCATGTTTCACAATTGCTTTCCTAAGTGTGTTGGTATTTTGTCGTTGTTTTTTTAGCTTCTTCTTCTTCTTCTTTTTCTCCTCCTCATTCTTCTTCTCCTTCTTCTTCTTCTTCTTCTTCTCCTCCTTCTTCTTCTCCTTCTACTTGTTCTTTTTCTTTGTCGCCGTCTCCTTCTTTTTATTCTTCTTCGTCTCCATCATCTTCTTCTTCTTTTCATTCTCCTTCTTTTTCTCCATTTTCTTCTTCTTCTTCTTCTTTTCTCCCCTTCTTCTTCTTCTTCTTCTCCTTCTTTTTTTCTTATTCCTTTTCTTTCTCCTTCTTCTTCTTTTCTTCTCCTTCTTCTTTCTCTCCTTCTGCTTTTTCTTCTTCGCCTTCTTCTTCTTCTTCTTCTCCTTCTTCTTATTTTTCTTCTTCGCCTTCTTCTTCTTTATTCTATTCTTTTTCATTTTTTTTTGCTTCTCGAGAGGCGTGAAAAAAACGGAATCGATTGGGAATTGATTGAGTCCTTTCGCATTATAAACGTCACAATCCCATACTTATTTAACCCACATTGATGCAAGTCTGTAGTCGTCAGGTTACATAAATATTATCGCCGTCAAATTAACCCTTTCATGACAAAACCCGGGATTTTACGTACTTTAGAAAACATTGTAGAAAAAGAAGAAATTGCGGTTCAAGATACATTATATGAGTATCAAAACTTAATAATTTACCTTTAAACCATCGAACGACTTTTGTTATAAAACCGTTTAAAATGGTAAAAGAAAAAGCATCACATGTTCATGCTCTACGTATTAGCGGACTATTTAGTGAGCCTATTACAGAGGTGAATGGAAATAAAGGTAACCGTAGTGTGTCGACTATTCGCCATCACAAGGCAGACACGAACCTTCATATGTAAAAAGACTATTTGGAGAATCCGGGTATCGATCCCGGTACCTCTCACATGCTAAGCGAGCGCTCTACCACTTGAGCTAATTCCCCATTGACACGAGGCTGGTAAGTTACATTAATTTGATGTTACCGCTACTTTGCCTGTAGGGTAGGCCTAATTGTCAACTTTTACCAGGTTTAGTTAAAGACGCCTTTTAATCAGTTTTTCATTACATATATAAAAAATGATATTATCGCTTTCTAAGGATCTTGAGTAAAATCCTCTACAGACTTTGGTTGAATTCAAAGGGCTGTCAGAACTGGATGCACGAATTATGGGTTAATACATAGGCACTTGGATCCAAAAATTCAAAACAACTTAAAATATCTCTCTCTATAATTGATATTAACAAGGTAGTGCATCTGTCATTATTTAAGGTAACGGGTGTTTTGACAAGCATCTCTGGTTCCTGATTCCAGCTAGTCAGACATCTCCCATGACGGAAACAGTGATGCTTGTCCGTTACCATAAAAAATGTCAGCTGCACTACCTTGTTAATATTTATTATGGGGAGAGATGTTTTAGTTAAATTGTTATAAATTCCAGAATCCAAGTGCCTATGTGTTAGTAATGATTTAGAAATTTGGTTTATAAACAACTGTGGTGTAGCAGGTGGGGTAGATTAAGATCAGTCTGTACATCGTGCAGGCTGATCTTTGTCTATTCCTCCTGTCAAACCAGGAAGAGTTTAGCAGTGTAGCATTTCTGCATAAAAGTTTACATTCTGCATTCTGTGAACAAAAATGTTTTTACAGCGCATCTTAAGGCTTTATTCATTATAAAAATAAGGTTAAAGGGCATATTGGTATCGTATAATTTTCTGCCCTTCCAATGCCTTTTCTTTTTCCACAAAACCTTTTACTCAATCCTGTGTCAATAGATGTATCGCCACTGTCAATCAAACTATCGATTGACCAATTAAATCATTCATATAGACCGGAAGTGAACTTGAACTCCAACATTGGTCGATATTTGTGTTCAGAATCAATGTTGGTTTCGCGTATCAAAAGGTGTAACTCAATTTATTCAATTTTTTGTGACGACGCTTAGATTTTTTGTTACATTTTATTTGTTTATTCTTAATAAATTATTATTATTTATTCTCGGCCGAAAAAAACATTCAAGAAAAAATAATTGCAATACTTCAAAATAGAGTATTTTCATTGGCCCAAATCGTATCACGTGATCAAATCAATTGCACTTTATACCTCGATAAAAGGCAGAACTATTTTCGACAAAAATAGAAACAAACAAGGTCAGGGATTTCCGATATTGGGAATTCACTTCCAAGAAATACCAAACTTGTTTTGTTACTATTTATAGTCATCACCTTTTGAATTTCGATTTCCTCGAATTCCTTTATACTTCCATGGATTTTCAATAAATAGATAAACAAATAGTGTCCTTATAACAATTATAATGTTCGTTCTAAACATGAAGATTTCGAAAAACTCACATTTATTAGCCGTAAATCCGAGATGTCGAATCGGCTTCGCCACATCAGCATGCATCGTGTCCATGTGGTAGGTTTATATTTCTTGTCTATTACAAAGCATCTATTCATATTCTAACTGTTATCGACCCAGATATCATAATTTACAGAGTTTAAAGTTAGTATTTTCTCATAATAATTCCAAATAAATCCAACGAATGTTCGAATTTCCATTTCAAAAAATCCAAGCGACGAAATAAAATGTCCGCCGTTACAACGACTCGAGCGATAAACTGTGTCAATGTATCCATACGCCTGTCAAAGAAAAGTAACTCCGCCCACAGTTCGTTTATTTGTTTTTATTTTCATCTCTCTATCCGTTTCGGATTTGAAAATAGACGTATTGCAATTATATGGGCCGAGTGTATTTTTCACTGCGTTTATTGGAGTATAAAGTGCAATTGCCTTAGCACATGGCTTAAACATAACGCCCTACGGGCGTTATTTGCCATGTGCTAAGGCAATTGCACTTTATACTCCAATAAACGCAGTGAAAAATACACTCATCCCTATAATGGAGAATCCGGGTATCGATCCCGGTACCTCTCACATGCAAAGCGAGCGCTCTACCACTTGAGCTAATTCCCCTACATATATTTAATTAAAAGAATGTTACAATTGCTCATTTCAATTTGAATTTTTTGTCGCCTCTTTCCCTTAGGGATTTTCGCTATAAATTCTGTCGTTATTGACATTAAAAAAAATCTTTGAGTACCTCGATAACTCAGAGAGAAACTTTGATCAGGCTTTGTTAACCCTTACCCACACAGTCCCTCTTTTTTACGCCCCATAAGAAAAGAAACTTTAGAAAACATTGCGGAACACCATGGCTCGGACGCACTGCATGTCAGACTAATGTCAGGTCAAAATTACAGAAAATACTCATTTGAACCGTCTCGAAGAGGTCATTGTTAGATCGCTGACCCCCTCTCTCTGACATCGGACAGGAAGTTCTTAAGTAGTAAACAGAGTTATTTTCTAACACTAATGGTCCGTAATATTCAACCAAAAATAGTTTATTGGTCAGCTAAATGTCGTAACTGCAGCTATGATAAGCTGTTCAAATGAGTATTTACAACATAGGGTTTATGGTAGTTTTAGTGATATATTTAAAACGTATCTAATAATTAAGCCCTCTATCGGCAGCTCTGCACGAATGATAAATAGACATTTAGTGTAAAGATACAACTGAAAGAGATATCTCTCTCACTACACTGAATAATCATCTAGTTTTGTGATAATTATCAAAACGTTACTTGGACTTTAAATCCTTTTTAACATGTATGATAACTCAACAAGGCGACAGACTCCAATAAGACATTTAGCCAATTTGCAACCAAACCTTCGTAACTATAGCTTTCATATATCTGTAGTTACCAGGTTTTTGTCACCTATCGACGATATAAAGCTGTCTTAATAGCTCTTCACGTGTCTGCGCTTTTATTTAACATTAGACATTGTTGTTCCGGAATAGAACACGGATCTTGAACTTTGGTTAACCCTTTTCTGTTTCGCAAAATTTTAGACCTGCCCAAATTCAAAGCTTTTGCAGATGAAAATTCAAATTTGATTTAAATTGAAAGATTGTCATTCAGTAGGATTGAAAATATTGTTACAAGTAATTTCTTCTTTTAATACAATGTTTTCTTAATCATATTTAAGAGATAAAGAGAATATTTCTTGTTTTCATGGAGGTATGAACCGAAAAACCTAATCACGCTGTATGAATACGCGAAGCGGATTCATACATTGTGTGATTAGGTTTTTCGGTTCATACCTCCATGAAAACAAAAAATATTATCTTCATTTCTCATAATTTAATAGCATCGAGCGAAAAATGCAACAACTTAACAAATTTTGATACCTTTTTGTAGTGAACTATTTTGTGCGGAAGCATTCAAGATTGCTGCGTACTCAAAATTTTGTTCATGGAGGTATGAATTAAATTTTTCGACCAATCAGATCGCTCGTTTTTGATAGACGAAACTAACAATTAAATTATAATCACATGGACGTAAAAACCTTGGATTTGATGAGAAACCGTTAAAGTATACTTCCTTTTTTTTAAAGTAACATTGCGATTTGACTTTTTTCAAATAGACCACTTTTAGCTCATCTGTTTTTCCTGCATGCAGAGCTGGGCTGGCCCAGTCGTAAACACGTTGTGCTCCCAATCTTTAGGACGTTAGTCCGAATCCCCGCTCAGCCAAAACTCTTTCTGAGATTTGACAAAAATCATAGTGACTAGCGTCTCATTGTCTCTCATCAAGACACATTCAAGTTAGTACCCACAAGCAAGGGTTTCGTTGAGAAAGAAGGATGCTAAAATGCTTATTTCCCTCTTATCTAGACCTTTGCACTGTAGCCCGGTTTCATTTGAATTATTCTGTTTCGGATAGATGTAACTGGGATCTTAAACAAAGCTTACCTGTAACGCGAAACGGGGCAAACTAGGAACTCCGTATTACCCCAAGTAACATTTCGTCTGCGTAACATAATCATTTGAATTATCTGTGAAGAAATGTATATTTCCTTTAATGCTCGAAATATTTCCGATTATCGATACTTTGACATTATCCTATGCGAACCGGAATCTTTACGTCACAGCAATTTTAAGATTGAGAAAACATCGTCGAAAAAGAAGAAATTGCTTAATCAAGCAAATTCTCCCTTTCCCACAATATTTTCTACCACATGGGATAGTTTCATTTCAAATTGCCTCCAAATTTTGCAAATTTGAATTGCACGTAACAAAATTGATATATAATTTTTACCGAACAACTTGCGCACTAAGTCGATCAAAATATCGGCATGGTTGTTCAAACCCATTCCCACACAACAAAATTTTAGACAGGTCCAAATTGAAAGATGTTACAACAAGCAATTTCTACATTTTTTAAAGCCTTTTTCGTTTGGGGCTTAAAAAAGAGGGATTGTGTGGGTAAGGGTTAACAAAGCCTGATCAAAGTTTTCTCTCTAAGTTATCGAGGTACTCAAAGATTTATTTTAATGTCGATAACGACCGAATTCATAGCGAAAAAAACCCTAAGGGAAAGAGGCGACAAAAAATTCAAATTGAAGTGCGAAATTGTAACATTCTTTTACCTACACACAATGAGGGGAATTAGCTCAAGTGGTAGAGCGCTCGCTTTGCATATGAGAGGTATCGGGATCGATACCCGGATTCTCCATTTTTTCCTGTCCCATACGGGTTGTGCTTTGTTGATTTACTTGGTGTCACGTAAGGCCAAATATTTTTCGTCTATCCTTTCTTTCTTTTTGTAAATTACGTAAAGTCATCTTCCTTACAAAATCAGCTTAATAACCTACTTTCAAATGTCTGAAAGCAGTAAAGTTAGAAATTCGAAAAATTCAGAACCATTTTTTTTATAATCTTCACAAGAGCTGCTTTAAAAAACAAACGATTTTCACTATCAGATTAACCGGCTTAAACTTGAACAAAAAAAATAAAACCTAAGGGAAAAAGGCGACAAAAAGTTCAAATCAAATTGGTAAATGTAACATTTTTTTGTATAATTCTATATAGGGGAATTAGCTCAAGTGGTAGAGCGCGCGCTTTGCATGTGAGAGGTACCGGGATCGATACCCGGATTCTCCATTTTTTATAAATGCTATTTTCGGCCAAGAATAAATAATGATTATGAATCAAGGATAAAAAATAACATGTAACAAAAAAATCTAGTTGGCGACCTACACGTCGTTACAAAAACTTGAATAAATTGAGTTTACCACCGTTTGATTCGCGAAAACAACACAGACTCTGTACACAAATATTTACCAATGTTGGAGTTCAAAGTTCACTTCCGGTCTCTATGAATGATTTTGTTAGTCATAGACATTGTCGATCCATCAATTGACACAGGATTGAGTAAAAAAGTTTTGAGGAATAACAAAAGGCATTGGAAGGGCAGAAATTTATACGATACTAATATGCCTATAATAATAGTAAATAAAGCTATTTAATTCATATTTTAGTTTCGTCTATCAAAAACGAGCGTTCGGATTTGCCGAAAAAAATATTCATACTTCCAGGAACAAAATTCTTAGCACGCATATATTTAGTATGCTTACGCTCAAAATAGTTCCATAGAAAACCGTATCAAAATTTGTAAAATATTTGCTTTATTCGCTTATTGTCTTTTAAATAAAAGAAATGGAGAGAAACGAAAAACATAATTATACTTCTGAATGATTCCGCTTCGCGTATATATACTGTATGATAAGTTTTTTAGTTTCATACCTCCATAAATATTCTCTTCATGTCTTACCTGTTATTCCGTTTTAGAACGCTCTTACCAACAACAACTGTCTTTATGTAGATTAGTATTAGTAATAAAGATATTTGAAGTTTGAATTATTAGGAGAGAGTTTGTCTTCATCTTGTTAGGTCGAGAAAAAAATTGTACCTACAATTCCCCCCCCCCCCATTTACTAACGTGGTAACTAACTAGCGATAAAATTCCATGCTTTCATTTGTTGTAATTTACGTTAAAACCAACAACAACAAATGAGATCGCCCTGTAGCCCGTTCCTACACAATCCCTCCTTTTACACATCCTAAAAAAAAAGCTTTGGAAAGCATCGTGGAAAATGAAGAAATTGCTTGTTTTCTATCCGAGAAAAACGAAAAAAATTAAATTTTCACCAATTTAAATTGTCACCTGCAGCCTCTTTAAATTAGATAACGTTGTCATTTATTGAAAGAGAAACATTGTGGACAATGAAAAAAAGTGCTTGTTATAAGCCGTTTCTTCATGTTTTACAATTGCTTTCCTAAGTGTGTTTGGTTTTTTCGTTGTCTTTTTGTCTTCTTTTTTTTTCTTCTTCTTCTCTGTCTTATTCTTCTTTTTTCTTCTTCTTCTTTTTCTCCTTTTCTTTGACGTCGTCGTCGTTTTCTTCTTTTTCTGCTTTTTCTTCTTGGTTCCTTCTTCTTCTTCCCCTTCCTTTTCTAGTTTCCCTCTTCTTCTTCTCCTTCCCCTCCTCCTTCTTATTCCCCTTCTCCTCCTCCTTATCCTTCTCCTCATCCTCCTCCTTCTTCTCCTCCTCCTTCTCCTTCTCATTTTCCTTCTTCAAATTTTTTCTCTTTCTTCTTCTCCTTATTCTTTTCCTTCTTCTTCCCTATCTTATTCTACATCTCCTTCTTCTTTTTCTGCTCCTTCTTCTTCTCCATCTTCTTCTCATTTACCTCCTCCTTCTCCTTCTCTTCCTACTTATTCTTTTCCTCTTGTCCTTTTTCTCCTCCTTCTTCCTCTCCTCCATCATCTTCTTCTTTCCATCTTTCTTCTTCTTTTCTTCTTCTTTTTCTCCTTTTTCTCATTCTTCTTCTCATTATTATTCTTCATCTAATTCTTCGTGTCCTCCTTCTTCTCCTTCTTATTCTTCTCCTTGTTATCCTATTTCTTCTTCTACATCATCTTCTTCTTCTCCTCCTCCTCCTGCTTCTTCTTCTCCTTCTATCTCTTCTCATTTTTCTTCTTCATCCTCTTCTTTTTCTTCTTCTACTTCTTTTACTTTTCCTTTTTCTTCTCCTTCTTCATCCTCATTCTTCGTCATCTTCTCCTTCTTGTTCTTCTCCTAGTTCTCCTATTTCTTCTTCTACATCATCTTCCTCTTCTTCTCCTCCTCCTCCTGCTTCTTCTTCTCCTTCTTCCTCTTGTCCTTCTTCTTCTTCATCATCCTCTTCTTTTTCTTCTTCTACCTCTTTTACTTTTCCTTCTCCTCCTTCTTCATGCTCATTTTTCTTCATCTTCTCCTTCTTGTTCTTCTCCGTCTTTTTCTTCTTCTCCCTTTTGTTTTTTTCCTTCTTCTTATTTTAGTCTTCTCATTTTCCTTCTTCTCCTCATTCTTCTTCGCCTTCTTCTTCTACAAGTTCCTTCTCATTCTTCTTCTCCTTCTTCTTCTTTATCCTCTTCTTTTTCATTTATTCTGTTTCTTGAGAGGCGCGAATAAAAACGGCATCGATTTTGAATTGATTTAGTCTTTTCGCTTTATAAACGTCAAAACCTCATACTTATTTAACCCACATTGATGTTAGTCGGTAGTCGTCAGGTTACATAAATATTATTGCCGTCGTATTAACCCTTTCATGACAAAACCCGGGACTTTACGTTGCTTCGCTTTTATACTTGAGAAATCATTGTGGAAAAAGAATAAACTGCTTTCTACTTTTTCCACAATATTTTCTACCATAAAGGATGGTTTTCATTTAAAATTGCATCCAAATTTCAATGTTGTCTGAAACCTGTATGAATTTGGACCAGTCTAATATTTCAAAAAACGAAAAAAGAAAAGGGATAAAAGCACACTGGTAGAGCTACTAAATAAATATTTCATAAAATTTTAAGTGAATGGTTGTAAATTGTACAAGAATGTTGACGTTTATGTCGAAGTGGCCGAACACTCCTAAATTGAAAAGTTGGCTAGTCGAGATACACCATGGCTTGGACGCACTGCATGTCAGACTAATGTCAGATCAAAATTACAGAAAATACTCATTTGAACCGTCTCGAAGAGGTCATTATTGGATCGCTGACCCCCTCTCTCTGACATCCGACAGGAAGTTGTTAAGTAGTAAACAGAGTTATTTTCCAACACTAATGGTCCGTAATATTCAACCAAAAATAGTTTATTGGCCATCTAAATGTCGTAACTGCAGCTATGATAAGCTGTTCAAATGAGTATTTACAACATAGGGTTTATGGTAGTTTTGGTGATATATTTAAAACTTCACTAATAATTACGCTCTCTATCGGTAGCTCTGCACGAATGATAAATAGACATTTAGTGTTCGGGCCGAATTTAACCCATTCCAATATAGCAAAATTTTAGACTGGTCCAAATTGAGAGAAGCTGAAGACGACATTTTAAAGTTGATGGAATTTTGAATTATTTCGTCTTTTTGGGTAGAAAACATTGTGGATAATGAAGAAATTGCTTGATACAAGCAAATTCTTCATTTGCCATAATGTTTTCCAAAGTTTTTTTTTATTGAGGGGCGTAAAAAGGAGGGATTGAGTTGGAGTGGGTTAAAGGATCAGGGGAAATGAGATATTTCTCTCACGACACTGAATAATCGTCTTGTTTTGTGATAATTATGAAAACGTTACTGGACTTTAAATTCTTTTTAACATGTATGATAACTCAACAAGGCGACAGACTCCAATAAGACATTTAGCAAATTTGCAACCAAACCTTCATAACTGTAGCTTTCAAAAATCTGTAGTTACGAGGTTTTGATCGCCTATCGACGATGTTTAGCTGTCTTAATAGCTCTTCACGTGTCTGCGCTTTTATTAGCTCACCTGAGCACAAAGTGCGAGGTGAGCTATTGTGATCGGTCATTGTCCGTCGTCCGTCGTCCGTCCGTCTGTCCGTCTGTCCGTCTGTCCGTCTGTCCGTCCGTCCACAATTTCTTTAAAAATCTTCTCCTCCTAAACTAGTAGGCCAATCAAGTTGAAACGTTGCAGGGATGTTCCTTGGGTGAAGTTCTACAAAAGTTGTTAAAAGAATTAAATTCCGTCAAAAACTCTGGTTGCCGCGGAATGTGAAAATGTGAATCTTTAGTGAATCTGTAAAAATCTTTAAAAATCTTCTCTTCCTAAACCAGTAGGCCAATTAAGCTGAAACTTTGCAGAGATGTTCTTTGGGTGAAGTTCTACAAAAGTTGTTAAAAGAATTAAATTCCGTCAAAAACTTTGGTTGCCGCGGCATGTGAAAATGGGAATCTTAAATAAATCTGTAAAAATCTTTAAAAATCTTCTCCTCCTAAACCAGTAGGCCAATCAAGCTGAAACTTTGCAAAAATGTTCCTTGAGTGAAGTTCTACAAAAGTTATTAAAAGAATTTAATTCCGTCAAAAACTCTGATTGCCGCGGCATGTGAAAATGTGAATCTTTAGTATATCTGTAAAAATCTTTAAAAATCTTCTCCTCCTAAACCAGTAGGCCAATCAAGCTGAAACTTTGCAAAAATGTTCCTTGAGTGAAGTTCTACAAAAGTTATTAAAAGAATTTAATTCCGTCAAAAACTTTGGTTGCCAAGGCATGTGAAAATGGGAATCTTTAGTAAATCTGTAAAAATCTTTAAAAAATTTCTCCTTGTAAACCAGTAGGCCAATCAAGCTGAAACTTAGCAGAGATGTTCCTTGGGTGAAGTTCTACAAAAGTTGTTAAAAGAATTTAATTCCGTCAAAAACGCTGGTTGCCGCGGCATGTAAAAATGGGAATCTTTAGTAAATCTGTAAAAATCTTTAATCCCGTGAACTCTTGTAACTGCGGCATATGAAAATGGGAAATTTTAGAAAATCTTTGTTGTCTTTTTTTAACAGACTAAAAGGCCAAAGGCATTTTTATTTTTTATAGCTTAATCATATTGTTCTTAACCAAGTTTTTTTTTAAATATTTAATCTCTGGGGTCAAAAATTGCCCCACCCCTGAGGTATGAAGTTTGGAAAAATGCTTAATTAGAGCAATTTCAAAAGACTTCTCCTCTTAAACTATAAGGTCTAGGATATTCATATTTGGTATGGGGCATAACTTGATGGTTTTGTACCATATCACTAAAAGTTGTCTTCTTCAGGTAAAAAAAAGCTCTGTACTAGGGGTCCAAAATTTGGAAAAACGCAAAATTTGAATATGTTTAAAAAATTCTTCATTTTAAGGAGGAGGGCATTTATATTTTGAGTGTAGCATAGCCTGGCTGTTATCTATCTGTTTTGATCAAATTATGCTTGTAGGTTAATAAACACCCCTTCCCTGGGTGTCCAAAGTTAGTAAAAATGCTCAATTAGACCATGTTCAATAGTCTTTTCCTCCCAATCTAAAAAGTCTAAGGCATTCATATTTTGTATATAGCATATCCAGATGGTTCCCTACCATGTTAGCTAAAATTTTAGCACTGGGATAAAACATGGCACTGCCCCAGAGGTCAAAATTTTTTGAAAACGCCCAATTAGAGCAACATCAAAAGTCTTCTCCTTCTAAAAAATAAGGTGAAGGGCATACATATTTGGTATGTAGCATGACTAAATAATTTTGTACTACGTAACAGGAAAATATGCTCTTAGGATAAAAAACGTCTCTGTTCCTGGGGTTGAAAATTGCGTAAATTGCATTGAAAGAATTCTTCTTCTTAAAAATAGGTTCCAGAGCATTTACATTAAAAACAAAGGATAACATTATTGTTATCTACCATGTTAATATCCTTTTGACAAACATGGCCCTTCCCAAGGCATCCAAGGATATGAAAAACGCTCAATAAGAGCATGTTCAAATATTTTCCACATCTCATGTATAAGTTGTAATGCATTCATATTTTGATTTATAGTACATCCAGATTGTTCTCTACCAAGGTTGCTAAAATTACACCCATTGAGGTTGCAGACAGTAATTAGAGTTTGATTGAAATCTAAATACAAAGAATTTTAGGTAGAAAACACTGTGAGAAATGGATAAATTGCTTGTCACTCCCTTTCTCACTATGTATTTTTCAAACCTGTTTTCCCCGAGGGTGACAAAATCTTGGATAGTTTGGTAATGGATTAAACTATAAAGCCAAAGGCATTCATTTTTATTGTAAAGCATTACTGGATTGTTTTGTACAAAGCCCAAAATCTTATATATCTTTTATTTATTTTGCTCAAGTTGTGTCTTTTTTATACTAAAAAGTACTGTAATTTGGAGATGCCTCAGATGAGCGATTTAGGACCATCATGGTCCTCTTGTTTAACATTAGACATTGTTGTTCCGGAATAGAACACAGACCTTGAATATTGGTTAACCCTTTTCTGTTTCTCAAAATTTTAGACCTGCCCAAATTCAAAGCTTTTGCAGATGAAAATTCAAATTTGATTTAAATTGAAAGATTGTCATTCAGTAGGATAGAAAATATTGTTACAAGTAATTTCTTCTTTTTATACAATGTTTTCTAAATTATATTTAAGAGATGAAGAGAATATTTCTTGTTTTCATGGAGGTATGAACCGAAAAACCTAATCACACTGTATGAATACACGAAGCGGATTCATACATTGTGTGATTAGGTTTTTCGGTTATACCTCCATGAAAACAAAAAATATTATCTTCATTTCTTATAATTTAATAGCATCGAGCGAAAAATGCAACAATTTAACAAATTTTGATACCTTTTTGTAGTGAACTATTTTGTGCGGAAGCATTCAAGATGGCTGCGTACTCAAAATTTTGTTCATGGAGGTATGAATTAATTTTTTCGACCAATCAGATCGCTCGTTTTTGATAGACGAAACTAACAATTAAATTATAATCACATGGACGTAAAAACCTTGGATTTGACGAGAAACTGTTAAAGTATACTTCCTTTTTTTTTAAAGTAACATTGCGATTTGACTTTTTTCAACCACTTTTAGCTCATCTGTTTTTCCTGCATGCAGAGCTGGGCTGGCCCAGTCGTATACACGTTCTGCTCCCAATCTTTAGGACGTTAGTCCGAATCCCAGCTCGGCCAAGACTCTTTCTGAGATTAGACACAAATCTAAGTAACGAGTGTCATTTGTCTCTCACCAAGGCACATTCAATTCCCACAACAAAGGATTTCGTTGAGAAAGAAGGATGCTAAAATGCTGTAATCCCCTCATATCTAGACCTCTGCATTCGGGACATAAATCGCTATAGCCCGGTTTCATTTGAATTATTCTGTTTAGGATATATGTAACTCGGACTTTAAACAAGTCTTACCTGTCACGAGAAACGGGGCCAACTAGAAACTCCGTATGGCCCTAAAAACATTTCGTCTGCTTAACAGAATCATTTGAATTATCTGTCAAAATGTGTCTCTTTCTTTAATACTCGAAATATTTCCGAATATCAAAAATCTAATCATTTCCTGTGTGAACCCGGAATCTTAACGTCACAGCAATTTTAAGCTTGAGAAAACATTCTGGAAACAGAAGAAATTGTTTAATCAAACAATTTCTCCCTTTCCCGCAATATTTTCTACCACATGGGATAGTTTCATTACAAATTGCCTCCAAATTTTCATTTTCGTCTGCAACCTCCTTCAATTCGAAAAAGTCTGAAATTTAAAAAAAAACGGGTAAGGGGTAAGTTTAAACATAGCGCATATACAGTATCTTGTATTAAGCGACCACTTATAGGACGACCAAAAAGTGGTCGCTTAAGAAATCGATCGCTTAAAACACATTTCTGTGAAATATATCAAGGACTCTTTCGATTGCATACATAAGTTATTACAGAAATCTATCTAAATCCTTTGTTGTAGGGACTTATTAAAATTGTCTCACTGAGACGATTCTAACGGGTTCCAAAAACAAAGGATTTATTAACAACATGATTTTAGCAAATAAGACCACTTCTTATGTCAACTTTTGATTTTGAAATATGATTTTGATTGTGGTCGTTTAATCCAAGTGGTCACTGCAAAGGGGTGGTTGCTCAAGCAAGATCGATTATCATATTTAAACTTACTTCAATATTGTTAAGTGACGTATCGCGGGCCACGCCCACTAAGGTCGACAGAAAGTTCCACTTAGATATTAATCGGCGTTATTTTGCAAATTTGAATTGCACGTAACAAAATTGTTATAAGATTTTACCGTACAACTTGGGCGCTAATCCGGTCCAAATATCGGCATGGTTGTTCAACCCATTCCCACACGACAAGTTTTAGACATGTTCAAATTGAAAGATGTTGCAAGCGACAACTTTGAGTTTGTTGATTTTTTTTTTTTTTTTTTTTTTTTTAAATATTCTCTTACAGAAAAAAAATCATTATAGATAATGAGGAAATTGCTTGCAACAAGCAATTTATTCATTTTCCACAATGTTTTCTAAAGCTTTTTTCTTATGGGGCGTAAAAAGGAGGGATTGTGTGGGTACAAAGCCTTATCAAAGTTTTCTCTCTAAGTTATCGAGGCAATCAAAGATTTTTTTAATGACGATAACGACCGAATTTATAGCGGAAGCCAATGACATATTTGATATGTCATGGAAACAACAAATAATCCGTTTCAATTCCTGTCCCATACGGGTTGTGCTTTGTCGATTTACTTGGTGTCTCGTAACGCCATTTTTTTCTTTCTTTCTTTTTTTTCTTTTATTTTTTTAATTACGTAAAGCCATCTTCCTTATCAAATCAGGTTAATAACCTCATTTCAAAAGTCTGAAAGAAGTAAAGTGAGAAATTCGAATATTAAAAACCAAATCTGCACAAGAGCTGCTTTAGAAATAATGATTTATCACTATCAAATAAACCGGCTTAAACTTGAACAAAAAAAACATAGGGAAAGAGACGACAAACAGTTCAAATTGAATTGGGAAATTGTAACATCATTTTAATCATATTGAAGGAGGGGGATGAGCTCAAGTGGTAGAGCGCTCGCTTTGCATGTGAGAGGTACCGGGATCGATACCCGGATTCTCCATTTTTTATAAATGTTATTTTCGACCAACAATAGTAATGATAATTAATCAAGAATAAACAAATTACATGTAACAAAAAAAGTAAAAAGACTAATTCGCGACCTAAGCGTCATTACAAAATTTGAATAAACTGTAGTTACATCGTTTGATTCGCCAAACCAACATAAATGGTGAACACAAATATCGACCAATGTCGGAACTCATAGTACACTCCCAGTCTAAATGAAGGATTTAGTATGTTTATCGATCCATCAATTGACACAGGATTGATTTTTAAAAAAATGTGGAAAAAAAGAAATGGCAATAATTTAATTGTTAGTTTCGTCTATCAAAAACGAGCGTTCTGATTGGTCGAAAAATTTAATTCATACCTCCATGAACAAAATTTTGAGCACGCAGCCATTTTGTAAGTTTCCGCATAAAATAGTTCCATACAAAAAGGTATCAAAATTTGTAAAGCTTTTGTTTTTTTCACGTGATGCTATTAAATTATAAGAAATGAAGAGAATGTTTTTTGTTTCATGGAGGTATGAACCGAAAAAACTAATCACACAATGTATGAATCCGCTTCGCGTATTCATACAGTGTGATTAGCTTTTTCGGTTCATACCTCCATGAAAACAAAAAACATTCTCTTCATCTCTTAATTGGAAGGACAGAAAGTTATACGATACCAATATGCTCTTAAACCCATTCCCAAAATTTTAGACTGGTCTAAATTAAAGAAGCTACAGGCGACATTTGGAGTTGATGAAATTTTAAAAATATCTGTCTTTTGGGGTTAATACAAGAAATTTCTTCATTTTCTCCAATTTTTCCCAAGATCTATTCTTGAGGGGCGTAAAAAGGAGGGCTTTTGTGGGAACGGGTTAACCTTATTTTTATAGTGAATAAAGCCTTTTGTTGTTCTGTAAAACATTTTTTGTTCTAAGGAGGCAGAATGTAAACTTTTATACAGAAATGGTCATGCAGAACTCGGAATATTCCTGATTTGGCAGGAGGTGTAGCCAAAGATCAGCCTGCATGTGCAATCTGATCTAAATCTACACCACCTGCTCGTCTCTTGAAAATCAGAGTTGTTTATTATGTATTCTTTCTGAATCATTACTAACCTACAGTTAATGCGTGTAGGGCTGACAGCCCTTTGATTTAAATGAAGTTCTGTGGAGGATTTTTATTCAACATGACAAGCGGTAGAAAGCGATATCATCAACTTTATTTTTAACCTGGTAAATTGATGTTACAACAAGCAATTGCTACATTTTTCTAAAGCCTTTTTCGTTTTGGGCTTAAAAAAGAGGGATTGTGTGGGTAAGGGTTAACAAAGCCTGATCAAAGTTTTCTCTCTAAGTTATCAAGGTAATCAAAGATTTTTTTTTAATTTCGATAACGATGCTTGTCAAAACAATTTATTCATTTTCCACAATGTTTTCTAAACCTTTTTTCTTATGGGGCTTAAAAAGGAGGGATTGTGTGGGTATGGATTAACAAAGCCTGATCAAAGTTTTCTCTCTAAGTTATCGAGGTAATCAAAGATTTTTTTTATGTCGATAACGACCGAATTCATAGCGAAAAAAACCCTAAGGGAAAGAGGCGACAAAAATACAAATTGAAGTGCGAAATTGTAACATTCTTTTACCTACACATATTGAGGTGGGATTAGCGCTCGCTTTGCATGTGAGAGGTACCGGGATCGATACCCGGATTCTCCATTTTTTACAAATGTTATTTTCGGCCAAGAATGAATAATACTAATTACTCAAAAATAAACAAATAACATGTAACAAAAACAAATGAATAAATAAAAATCTAGTTGGCTACCTAAGCGTCGTTACAAAGATTTGAATAAACTGTAGTTACATCGTTTGATTCGCCAAACCAACATAAATGCTGAACCTAAATATTTACTAATGTAGGAGTTCACAGTTCACTTCCAGTCTACATGAATGATTTAGTTGGTTAATCGATCCATCAATTGACACAGGATTGATTTGATAAAAAAAATGCAGAAAAAAGGCATTGGAAGGACAAAAAATTATACGATACCAATATGCCCTTTAACCCATTCCCAAACGTCAAAATTTTAGACTGGTCCAAATTGAAAGAAGCTGCAGACGACATTTTGAAGTTGATGAAATTTCAAAAATATCTGTCTTTTTGGGTGGAGAACATTGTGGCTAGTGAAGAAATTGCTTGATTCAAGCAATTTCTTTATTTTCTACTATGTTTTCCCAAGCATTTTTCATAAGGGGCGTAAAAGGGAGGGCTTGTGTGGGAATGGGTTTACCTTATTTTTATAGTGAGTAAAGCCTTTAGTTGCGGTGTAAAAAAATTTTTAGTTCACAGAATACAGAATGAAACTTTTATGCAGAAGTGGTACACTGCTTAACCCTTGTCATGCAGAACTCGGAATATTTCTGGTTTGGCAGGAGGTATAGACAAAGATCAGCCTACATGTATGTGCAGTTTGATCTCAATCTACACCACCTGCTTATCTCTTTAAAACCACAGTGGATCACAAATTAAATTTTCTAAATCATTATTAACCCATAGGTACCTTGATTCAGGAATTTATAACAACTTAACTAAAACATCTCTCCCTATAATAAATATTAACAAGGTAGTGCAGCTGCCATTTTTTATGGTAACGATTGTTTTTACATGCATCACTGGTTCCGTCAAGGGAAATGTTTGGCTCGCTGGAATCAGGAACCAGAGATGCTTGTCAAAACATCCGTTACCTTAAATAATGACAGCTGCGCTACCGTGTTAATATCTATTATAGAGACAGATATTTTAAGTTGTTTTGAATTTCTGGTTCCAAGTGCCTACGTATTAACTCATAATTAGGGCATCCAGTGCTGACAGCCCTTTGAATTCAACCAAATTCTGTAGAAGATTTCATTCAAGATGACAATGGTTAGAAAGCGATAATATCATTTGTAATTTTTGAAATGAAAAACTGTTGAAAGGCGTTTTAACTAAATCTGGTATAATATGAAAATAATGCCTTCCATGCAGGCAAAGTAGCGGTAACACAAAAATTGATGTAACTTGCCAGTCTTGTGTCAAAGGGGAGTTAGCTCAAGTGGTAGAGCGCTCGCTTAGCATGTGAGAGGTACCGGGATCGATACCCGGATTCTCCAAACAGTCTTTTTACATAAATGTATATAGGTTCGTGTCTGCGTTGTGATTGCTGATAGTCTACACACTACGGTTGCCTTTATTCCCCATTCACCTCTCTGTAATAGGCTCACTAAATAGTCCGCTAATACGTGGAGCATGAATATGAGATTCTTTTTTCCTTTACCATTTCAAACGGTTTTATAACATGTAGTTCGTTGGTTTAAAGGTAAATTATTAAGTTTTGATACTCATATAATGTATCTTGAACCAAAAGTTTTATGTCCTTAACGTTTTATTTCTTGTCAAACAACAGAAAAGTTATATATATATATATCGGTTAGACAAGAATCCTGTCATTTAGCCAATCGCAGATGTGTTTGGTGAGAGTAACTCTGCTTTGAGAAATGGGTATCCGGAACATGATATTTTGAAAACTACAACGATAATTATCTTTTTTCTGGTATCTCATTGATAAAATCATCGCTATTTAATTCAATATTTCTTGTTTCGTCTTTCAAAAAAGAGCGTTCAAAATTGCCGAAAACAATATTCATACCTCCATGAACAAAATTTTAGCACGCACATATTTAGTATGCTTACGCACAAAATAGTTCCATTAAAAAAATATCAAAAATTGTAAAATATGTGCTTTTTTCCCAATTACCAACGGGGTAACTTACTAGCGATAAATTTCCATGCTTTCATTTGTTGTTATTTGTGTTAAACTACCAACAACAAATAAGATCGCCCTTTAATGTATTCCACACAATTCCTCCTTTTTACACCTCCTCAAAAAAAGGCTTTGGAAAACATTGTGGAAAATGAAGAAATTGCTTGTTTTCGATCCGAGAACAACGAGAAAATTTAAATTTCCACCATCTTAATATTGTCGCCTGCAGCTTCTTTAAATTTAATAACGTTGTCATTTATGGTAAGAGAAAAATTGTGGACAATGAAATTGTTATCAGCCATTTCTTCATGTTTCACAATTGCTTTCCTAAGTGTTTGTCGTTGTCTTTTTAGCTTCTTCTCCTTTTTCTTCTTCTCCTCATACTTCTTCTTCTCCTCATACTTCTTCTTCTCCTTCTAGTTATTCTTTGTCGCCGTCTCCTTCTTTTTCTTTTTCTTTTCGTTCTCCTTCTTTTCTCCATTTTCTTCTCCTTCTTCTTCTTTTCTCCCCTTCTTCTTTTTAATTTTCTTTTGCTTCTCGAGAGGCGTGGAAAAAAACGGAATCGATTTGGAATTGATTGAGTCTTTTCGCATTATAAACGTCACAACCTCACACATGTTAACGTGTCTGCGGTTTATTTAACATTAGACATTGTTGCTCTAGAATAGAACACAGACCTTGAAGTTTGGTTAACACTTTTATGTTTCGCAAAATTTTAGACCTGCCCAAATTCAAAGGTTTTTTAGATAAAAATTCAAAGTTGCTTTAAATTGAAAGATTGTCATTCAGTTGGACGGAAACTATTGTTACAAACAATTTCTTCTTTTTCTACAACGTTTTTCTAAATTATATAATCACAGGGACGTAAAAACCAGGGATTTGACAGAAACTGTTAAAGTATACTTCCCTTTTTTTTAAAAGTAACATTGCGATTTGACTTTTTCCATATCGACCACTTTTAGCTCATCTGTTTTTCCTGCAGAGCTGGATTAGCCCTGTCGTAAACACGTTGTGCTCCCAATGTTTGGGACGTAAGTCCGAATCCCAGCTCGGCCAAAACCTTTTCTGAGATTTGACAAAATAATAGTGACGAGAGTCATTTTTCTCTCACCAAGGCATATTCAAGTGAGGACCCACAACATAGGGTTTCATTGAGAAATAAATATTTTAAAATGCTCTTACCCCCCTCTTATCAAGACCTCTGCATTCGGGCACAAATCACTGTAGCCCGGTTTCATTTGAATTATTCTGTTTGGGATAAATGCAACTGGGACTTAAAACAAGGTCTTACCTGTCGCGCGAAACGGGGCCAACTTGGACCTCCGTATTGCCCAAAACCATTTCGTCTGTCTAACAGAATCATTTAAAAAGTGCTACTTTCTTTAATACTCGAAATATTTCCGAATATCGATACTTTAACCCTTTCCTATGCGAACCCGGAATCTTTACGTCAAAGCAATTTTAAGCTTGAGAAAACATTGTCGAAAAAGAAGAAATTGCTAAATCAAGCAAATTCTCCTTTTCCCACAATATTTTCTACCACATGGGATAGTTTCATTTCAAATTGCCTCCAAATTTTGCAAATTTGAATTGCACGTAACAAAATTGTTATATGATTTTTTACGTACAACTTGCGTACTTAGTCGATCCAAATATCGGCATGGTTGTTCAACCCATTCCCACACAACAAAATTTTAGACAGGTCCTCATTGAAAGATGTTACAACAAGCAATTTTTACATTTTCCGCAATGTTTTCTTAAGCTATGGAGTGTAAAAAAGAGGAATTGTGTGGGTAAGGGTTAACAAAGCCTGATCAAAGTTTCTCTCTATGTTATCGAGGTACTCAAAAAAAAATTTAATGTCGATAACGACTGAATTTACAGCAAAAAAAACCTAAGGGAAAGAGGCGACAAAAAATTCAAAATGAAGAGAGAAATTGTAACATTCTTTAAATTACACATATGGAGGGGAATTAGCTCAAGTGGTAGAGCGCTCGCTTTGCATGTGAGAGGTACCGGGATCGATACCCGGATTCTCCATTTTTATATGAATGTTATTTTCGGCCAAGAATAAATTATTATAATTTATTAAGAATAAACAAATAAAATATAACATTAAATCTAGTTGGCGACCTAAGCGTCGTCATAAAAACTTGAATAAATTGAGTTACACCGTTTGATTCGCGAAACCAACATAGATTCTGTACACACAATATTTACCAATGTTGGAGTTCAAAGTTCACTTCCGGTCTCCATGAATGATTTGGTTGGTCAATCGATAGTTTGATTGACAGTGGCGATACATCAAATGACACAGGATTGAGTAAAAAAGTTTTGTAGAAAAAGAAAAGGCATTGGAATGGCAGAAAATTGTAAGTAACCAATATGCCCTTTAACCCATTCCCAAACGTCAAAATTTTAGACTGGTCCAAATTGAAAGAAGCTGCAGACGACATTTTGAAATTGATGGAGGGCTTGTGTGGGGATTGGTTAACCTTATTTTTATAATGAATTAAGCCTAAAGATGCGGTGTAAAAACTTTTTTTGTTCACAGAATGCAGAATGTAAACTTTTATGCAGAAATGTTACACTGCTAAACCCTTGTCATGCGTCACTCGGAATAGTCCAGGTTTGACAGAAGATATAGCCAAAAGTCAGCTTGCACGATGTGCAGTCTGGTCTTTATCTACACCACCTGCTACACCACAGTTGTTTATAAATCAAATTATCTAAATCATTATTAAAACATAGGCACTTGGATTCGGGAATTTATATCAATACATGTATACTAAAACTTCTCTCCCTATAATAAAATATTTTAACAAGGTAGTGCAGCTGACATTCTTATGGTAACGCGACGGGTGTTTTGACATGCATCACTTGTTCCGTCATGAGAGATACCTGACTAGCTGGAATCAGGAACCATAGATGCTTGTCAAAACAACCGTTACTTTAAATAATGACAGCTGCGCTACCGTGTTAATACCTATTATAGAGAGAGATGTTTAAGTTGTTTTGAATTTTTGGATCCAAGTGCCTATGTATAAACCCATAATTCGTGCATCCAGTGCTTACAGCTCTTTGAATTCAACCAAAATCTGTAGAAGATTTTACTCGAGATGACTAGGGTTAGAAAGCGATAATATCGATTTTTATTTTTTTAATGAAAAACTGATGAAATGCGTCTTTATCTAAAATTTGACAATTAGGCCTACCCTACAGGCAAGGTAGCCATGACATCAAAAGTAATGTAACTTGCTCCAATTGTATCGATGGGGAATTAGCTCAAGTGGTAGAGCGCTCGCTTAGCATGTGAGAGGTACCGGGATCGATACCCGGATTCTCCAAACAGTCTTTTTTACAAATATGAAGGTTCGTTTCTGCGTTGTGATTCCCCATTCACATCTGTGATAGGCTCACTAAATAGTCCGCTAATACGTGGAGCATGAATATGTGATGCTTTTTCTTTTACCATTTCAAAAGGTTTATAACAAAAGTGGTTCGATTGTTTACAGGTAAATTATTATGTTTTGATACTCATATAATGTATCTTGAACCAGAATTTTTATGTCCTTAATGTTTTAGTTCTTGTCAAACAACAGAAAAGTAATAAATATATATTGGTTAGACAAGAATCTTGTCATTTAGCCAATCGCAGAGGTGTTTGATGAGAGTAACACTGCTTTGAGAAAAGATGTATCCGGAACATGGTATTTTGAAAACTACAAAGATAATTATCTTTTTGTCTGGAAATGTCTCATTGATAAAACAAACGCTATATAATTCATATTTTAGTTTCGTCTATCAAAAACGAGCGTTCGGATTTGCCAAAAAAAATATTCATACTTCCATGAACAAAATTCTTAGCACGCATATATTTAGTATGCTTGCGCTAAAAAATAGTTCCATAGAAAAAAGTATCAAAATTTGTAAAATATTTGCTTTATTCGCTTATTGTCTTTTAAATAAAAGAAATGGAGAGAAACGAAAAACATAATTATACTTCTGAATGATTCCGCTTCACGTATCTATACTGTATGATTAGTATTTTCGTTTCATACCTCCATGAAGAAAAAATTCTCTTCATGTCTTAACTGTTATTCCGTTTTAGAACGCTCTTATCAACAACAACCGTCTTTATGTAGATAAGTATAGGTAATAAAGATATTTTAAGTTTGAAGTATAAGGAGGGAGTTTGTCTTAAAATTGTTAGGTCGAGAAAAAAAGTGTACCTACATGTCCCCTAATTACCAACGGGGTAACTAATGAGCGATTAATTTTCAATGCTTTCACATGTTGTTATTTACATTAAAACCAACAACAAATATTATCGCCCTTTAACCCGTTCCCACATAATCCCTTCTTTTAACACCTCCTCAAGAAAAAAGCATTGGCAAACATTTTGGAAAATGAAGAAATTGCTTGTTTTCTATCCGAGAACAATGAGAAAATCTATATTTCCAAGAGCTTAAAATTGTCGCCTGCACCTTCTTTGAATTAAATAACGCTGTCTTTTATGGAAAGAGAAACATTGTGGACAATGATAAAATGAAAATTTCTTCTTTTTCTCCTCCTTAATTTTCTTCTTCGTCGTCTTCTTCCTTGTCTTTTCCTTCTTCTCTTTCTTCTTGGTTCCTTCTTCTTCTTCCCCTTCTTCTTCTTGTTCCCCTCCTCCTTCTCCTCAGACTTCTTCTCCTCCTCCTTATCAACCCTTTTCTTCTTCTTCTTTTCCTTCTCAACATTTTTCTCTTTCTTCTTCTCCTTTATCTATTCCTAGTTCTTCTCCATCTCATTCTTCTCCTTTATCTTCTTCTACTTCTTCTTCTTCTAGACATCCTCCTTCTTCTTCTACTCCTACTTCGTCTTTTTTAATAATACTTTTTATTCTGCTTCTTCTTCTTCCTTCCATCTTTCTGTTTCTCCATCTTCTTCTTATTCTTCTTCTAAATCTTTTTCTTCTTCCCTCCTTCTTCTTCTACATCATCTTCCTCTTCTCCTCCTCTTTCTGCTTCAATTCTCGTTCTTATTCTTATTCTTCTCCTCCTTTTTCTTCTTCTGCTTCTTCTTCGTCTTATTCTCCTTCCATTTCTTCTTCTCCTTCTTTTTTTTCCTTCTTCTTCTTCTTTTTCTCCCATTCTTCTTCCTCTTTTCTTTTTTAATCTTCTTCTCCTTAAACCCTTTTTTCTCCTTCTTCTTCATTTCTTCTTCTCTTTTTCCGTCTTCTCCTCCTTCTTCTTTTTCTTCTTCTCCTTCTTCTTCTCTTTTTCGTTTTAATCCTTTTCTTTTTCATTTTCTTCTGCTTCTTGAGGGGCGTGAAAAAAAAAACAGAATCGATTTGGAATGAATTGAGTCTTCTCTCTTTTTAAACGTCAAAACCTTATACCTATTTAACCCACATTCCTTATCAAACCCAGGATTTCACGTTGCTGTGCTTTTAAACTTAAGGAAGCATTGGAGAAAAAGAAGATATTGCTTTTGACAAGCAATTTCTTCTTTTTCCACAATATTTTCTACCATATAGGATGGTTTTCATTTCAAATTGCATCCATTTTTCAATGTTGTCTGTAACCCGTTTGAAATTGAACTGGTCTAATATTTCAAAACACATAAACTGGAAGGGGTTAAAAGCTCACTGGCAGAACTGCTAAATCATTTTTTCATAAAATTTTAAGTGACTGGTTATAAATTGTACAAACAATGTTGATGGATAGCACGTTTATGACGAAGTGGCCGAACACTCCTAAATTGAAAAGTTGGCTAGTCGAGATACACCATGGCTCGGACGCACTGCATGTCAGACTAATGTCAGGTCAAAATTACAGAAAATACTCATTTGAACCGTCTCGAAGAGATCATTGTTTGATCGCTGACCCCCTCTCTCTCTGACCTCCTACCGGAAGTTCTTAAGTAGTAAACAGAGTTATTTTCCAACACTAATGGTCCGTAATATTCAACCAAAAATAGTTTATTGGTCAGCTAAATGTCGTAACTGCAGCTTTTATAAGCTGTTCAAAGGAGTATTTACAACATAGAGTTTATGGTAGTTTTGGTGAAATATTTAAGATATAAACTACGAACCACACCCTCTATCGATAGCTCTGCACGAATGATAAATAGACATTTAGTGTTCGGGCCGAATTTAAAGGATCAACTGAAAGAGATATCTCTCTCACTACACTGAATAATCATCTTGTTTTATGATAATTATCAAAACGTTACTTGGACTTTAAATTCTTTTTAACATGTATGATAACTCAACAAGGCGACAGACTCCAATAAGACATTTAGCCAATTTGCAACCAAACCTTCGTAACTATAGCTTTCATATATCTGTAGTTACGAGGTTTTTGTCGCCTATCGACGATATAAAGCTGTCTTGATAGCTCTTCACGTGTCTGCGCTTTTATTTAGCATTAGACATTGTTGTTCCAAAATAGAACACAGACCTTGAACTTTGGTTAACCCTTTTCTGTTTCGCACAATTTTAGACCTGCCCAAATTCAAAGCTTTTGCAGATGAAAATTCAAATTTGATTTAAATTGAAAGATTGTCATTCAGTAGGATTGAAAATATTGTTACAAGTAATTTCTTCTTTTTATACAATGTTTTCTTAATCATATTTAAGAGATAAAGAGAATATTTCTTGTTTTCATGGAGGTATGAACCGAAAAACCTAATCACACTGTATGAATACACGAAGCGGATTCATACATTGTGTGATTAGGTTTTTCGGTTCATACCTCCATGAAAACAAAATATATTATCTTCATTTCTCATAATTTAATAGCATCGAGCGAAAAATGCAACAATTTAACAAATTTTGATACCTTTTTGTAGTGAACTATTTTGTGCGGAAGCATTCAAGATGGCTGCGTACTCAAAATTTTGTTCATGGAGGTATGAATTAAATTTTTCGACCAATCAGATCGCTCGTTTTTGATAGACGAAACTAACAATTAAATTATAATCACATGGACGTAAAAACCTGGGATTTGACGAGAAACTGTTAAAGTATACTTCCTTTTTTAAAGTAACATTGTGATTTGACTTTTTCCATATCGACCACATTTAGCTCATCTGTTTTTCCTGCATGCAGAGCTGGGCTAGCTCAGGCGTAAACACGTTGTGCTCCCAATCTTTGGGACATTAGTCCGAATCCCAGCTCGGCCAAAACTCTTTCTGAGATTTGACAAAAATCTAAGTAACGAGCGTCATTGTCTCTCGCCAAGGCACATTCAAGTTAGTACCCACAAGCAAGGGTTTCGTTGAGATAGAAGGATGCTAAAATGCTGTATTTCCCTCTTATCTATACCTTTGCACTGTAGCCCGGTTTCATTTGAATTATTCTGTTTCGGATAGATGTAACTGGGACTTTAAACAAATCTTACCTGTCACGCGAAACGGGGCCAACTGGGAACTCCGTATTGCCCAAGTAACATTTCGTCTGCGTAACATAATCATTTGAATTATCTGTGAAGAAATGTCTCTTTCCTTTAATGCTCGAAATATTTCCGAATATCGATACTTTAACATTATCCTATGCGAACCGGTATCTTTACGTCTCAGCAATTTTAAGCTTGAGAAAACATCGTCGAAAAAGAAGAAATTGCTAAATCAAGCAAATTCTCCTTTTCCCACAATATTTTCTACCACATGGGATAGTTTCATTTCAAATTGCCTCCAAATTTTGCAAATTTGAATTGCACGTAACAAAATTGTTATATAATTTTTACCGAACAACTTGCGCACTAAGTCGATCCAAATATCGACATGGTTGTTCAAAGCCATTCCCACACAACAAAATTTTAGACAGGTCCAAATTGAAAGATGTTACAACAAGCAATTTCTACATTTTCTAAAGCCTTTTTCGTTTGGGGCTTAAAAAAGAGGGATTGTGTGGGTAAGGGTTAACAAAGCCTGATCAAAGTTTTCTCTCTAAGTTATCGAGGTACTCAAAGATTTATTTTAATGTCGATAACGACCGAATTCATAGCGAAAAAACCCTAAGGGAAAGAGGCGACAAAAAATTCAAATTGAACTGCGAAATTGTAACATTCTTTTACCTACACATATTGAGGGGAATTAGCTCAAGTGGTAGAGCGCTCGCTTTGCATGTGAGAGGTACCGGGATCGATACCCGGATTCTCCATTTTTTACAAATGTTATTTTCGGCCAAGAATGAATAATACTAATTACTCAAAAATAAACAAATAACGTGTAACAAAAACAAATGAATAAATAAAAATCTAGTTGGCGACCTAAGCGTCGTTACAAAAACTTGAATAAACTGTAGTTACATCGTTTGATTCGCCAAACCAACATAAATCTGAACACAAACATCGACCAATGTCGGAGTTCACAGTTCACTTCCAGTCTACATGAATGATTTAGTTGGTTAATCGATCCATCAATTGACACAGGATTGAGTAAAAAAGTATTGTGGAAAAAGAAAAGGCATTGGAATGGCAGAAAATTGTACGATACCAATAACCTGATTGCCCAGATGCCAGATGCCCTTTAACCCATCCCCAAACGTCAAAATTTTAGACTGCTCCAAATTCAAAGAAGCTGCAGACGACATTTTGAAATTGATGGAGGGCTTGTGTGGGAATGGGTTAACCTTATTTTTATAATGAATAAAGCCATAAGATGCGGTGTAAAAACTTTTTTTGTTCACAGAATGCAGAATGTAAACTTTTATGCAGAAATGGTACACTGCTAAACCCTTGTCATGGGTCACTCGGAATAGTCCTGGTTTGACAGAAGATATAGCCAAAAGTCAGCCTGCACGATGTACAGTCTGGTCTTTATCTACACCACCTGCTACACCACAGTTGTTTATAAATCAAATTTTCTAAATCATTATTAACACATAGGCACTTGGATTCGGGAATTTATATTAATATACTAAAACTTCTCTCCCTATAATAAAATATTAACAAGGTAGTGCAGCTGACATTCTTATGGTAACGGATGTTTTGAACAGGATCACTTGATCCGTCAAGAGAGATATCTGACTCACTGGAATCAGGAACCAGAGATGCTAGTCGAAACAACCGTTACTTTAAATAATGACAGCTGCGCTACCGTGTTAATATCTATTATAGAGAGAGATGTTTAAGTTGTTTTGAATTTCTGGATCCAAGTGTCTATGTATTTACCCATAATTCGTGCATCCAGTGCTGACAGCCTTTTGAATTCAACCAAAATCTGTAGAGGATTTTACTCAGGATCCTTAGAAAGCGATAATATCAATTTTTAATTAGTCGTAGACCAATTTATATAACCATAACTCAAGATTGTGTCGCTGCAATTTACCAAAAACTGCCTTTAGCCCAATTGGACGTATATTCTGACGGGAAAACAGAAAAAAATCATTTCATTTTACAAGTTCAGAATTATCAAAAGGAGTAAAGGAAAACTGGACGGTAACACGCTTTAATGATGAATGCTTCAAGGATTTTCCGCTTGTGATGAACGCGTCTAACCAACCCTTTCTCTCAATCATATCGAAGTGTAAACAAAGATGATACTGCCACTCAATTATTTTCCAGCCATAAGTTAATCAAAGTACTGAAAGTTCTTCTGGAGAGCAAATTTGATTATTATGCTTTCAAGCTGTCTAAAGAATTCGCTCAAAGAATAGTATCAATTGTTTTTTCTTTGTTTATAATCAGCGCTGTTTAGGAACTTGTTAATTTCTGCCCAGAAAAAGAGTGGGTTTGAAATTTCATGAACCTGCTGTCAGCATTTGCTCTTAAGTTATCATATTTCCATAATTTTTCTGTTTTGGCTTTATAAAAAAAACTTGAAGGGATGATCTAACCATGACTATTTAACAATCGAGAATTTTTAAAAATTTAGTTTTCACAAAAAGTTGCTTTTTGTCGGTACCCATGCCGCATCAAGGTCTTACGTTCGTGTAAAATAATATTAGTTCTAATTAACATTCACGGAAATATCACACACTAGGATAGAACCTACGTGTTGTGAAAGTAATAGAAATTAAAGTTGTTTTACCCTAATTCTAAAGTCGGAATGCAACAATATGTCCAATTTCTCAGTGACGACCAATTACAGTGCGTACGGCACTTTGATTATATATGTAATGAAAAACTGATTAAAAGGCGTCATTAACTAAACCTGGTAAAAGTTGACAATTAGACCTACCCTAAAGGCAAAGTAGCGGTAACATGAAAATTAATATAACTTACCAGCCTTGTGTCAAAGGGGAATTAGATCAAGTGGTAGAGCGCTCGCTTAGCATGTGAGAGGTACCGGGATCCTTACCCGGATTCTCCAAATGAAGGTTCGTGTCTGCGCTGTGATGGCGGATAGTCGATTACGATTCCCTTTATTCCCCATTCACTTCTGTGATAGGCTCACTAAATAGTCCGCTAATACGTAGATCATGAATATGTGATGCTGTTCCTTTTACCATTTCAATATGCCCTTTAATCTTTATAATAAATAAAGCATTTAGTTCAGAGAATGCAGACTGAAAACTATTATGCAGAAATGGTACACTGCTTAATCCCATGTCATGCTGAACTCGGAATATTCCTGGTTTGGCAGGAGGTATAGACAAAGATAAACCTGCATGTATGTACAGTCTAATCTAAATCTCCACCACTTGTTTGTCTCTTTAACACCACAGTTGTTTATAAAACAAGTCTTCTAAATCATTACTAACTTTCAGTTAGTGTATCCAGCCCTTTGAATTCAATAGAGATCTGTGGAGGACTTTATTCAACAAGATAAGGGTTAGAAAGCGATAATATCATTTTTTTTTTTTTTTTTTTGTAATGAAAACCTGATGTAACGCGTCTTAAGATTTGACAAATAGGCCTCCCCTGCAGGCAAAGTAAAGCGGTAAGATGAAATTTATAACTTGCCAGAGACGTATCGACGGGGAATTAGCTCAAGTGGTAGAGCGCTCGCTTAGCATGTGAGAGGTACCGTGATCGATACCCGGATTCTCCAAATAGTGTTTTTTACATATGTAGGTTCGTGTCTGCGTTGTCACACTTCGGTTGCCTTTATTCGTCATTCACCTCTGTGATAGGCTCACTAAATAGTCCGCCAGTACGTGGAGCATGAATGTGAGACGTTTTTCCGTTACCATTTCAAACGGTTTTATAACAAAAGTAGTTCGGTTGTTCAAAGTTAAATTATTAAGTTTTAATACTCATATAATGTATCTTGAACCATAATTATTATGTCCTTAACGTTTTATTTAATGTCAAACAACAGAGAAGTAATGTATATTTCATTCCTTGGTTAGACAAGAATCTTCTCATTAAGCCAATCGCAAAGGTGTTTTGTGAGAGTAATGAACGATAACTCTGCTTGGATAAACAAGGTATCCAGATCATGATATTTCGAAAACTACAACGATAAATATCTTTTTGTCTGAAAATTTTACCTCGTTGATAAAATTTTCGCTGTATAATTCAAATTTTAGTTTCGTCTATCAAAAATCGAGCGTTCAGATTTGCCAAAAATAATATTGATACCTCCATCATCAAAATTCTTAGCACGCACATATTTTTTATGCTTACGCACAAAAAATTTCCTTACAAAAAATATCAAAATTTGTAAATTATTTGCTTTTTTCGCTTGATGCCATTAAATTATAAGAAATTGAGAAAAACATAATCACACTTCGCGTATCCATACGGTGTGGTTATTTTTTTCGTTTCAAACCTCCATGAAAACATAAATATTCTCTTTATGTCTTAAGTCTCATTCCCTTTTAGAACGCTCATACCAACAGCAACTGTCTATATGTACATAAGTTTTAGGAGGGGGTTGTCTTTATCATGAATTTTCATTAACAAATTACCAAACGACAAAATTTCAGACTGGTCCGAATTGAAAAGAGTTGCAGACGACAATTTGAAGTTTATGGAATCTTACATTTTTCAACTTTCTTAAAAAAAAAAAAAAAAAAAAACAATTGTAACAAGAAATTTCTTCAATTTACACAATGTTTTTCTCCAATTATTTTTATCTATGGGCGTTAAAAAGCGTCACTGTGTGGGAATAGGTTAAAACGAACTCGTGAAGTTCTCGGAAATTTATTTTGCACTATTCGCTGACCCCGCCCACTGACTTTCGATATGAGATTCCAAACGATATTTGGTTATATAGCAGTGAATATGAAACAAATTGCAAATTGCTTGAAGTCAAAACTTAACGTCATAGCTACAGCTAGAATAAGCTTAATTTACGACGTTTAAGTCGCCAAAGAACAATAACATTTGAAATGAAATCGGAGTCAGAATTGCAATTCTACAGGTCTATATGAACCCTTTGATTGGTCAATCGATCTTTTCATTGACAGTGTGAACCGTCTATTAGGATAGAAATTGACCAATCGCTGGCCACTTCGTTAGCCCCGCCCATTGACTCCACAGGACAGCCTCCCTTCGATTTTTAACGACGTTATTTTGCAAGATTTATAGCCAGTAACATATAGCAAAAAATACAAAATGGTTAGTTAGCGACATAAACGTCGTAACTAGAGCTTTAGTTGCGACGTTTAAAACGCCAACAAACGAACGAACACATTTTAAATGAAATCGGAGTCAATATTGCGATTCCGGTCTAAATAAATGCTTTGATTTGTCAATCGATTATTTGATTATTGGAATTCGTGATCCGTTCAGTAAGATAGTAATAATCATAATTCCGAGATGACTTTTGTATCGAATAATTTTGAATCCCAACGGACTTTCGATACAACGAGATTTTGTCGGGGGAGTGCCTTGTTGTTGTTGTTGTTGCTGTTTGTTTGTTTGTTTGTTTGTTTTTGGGATATGGAATCTGAAAACTGAATTTATTTTCTCATTTCAGTTTGAATTCAACAAAAGGCCATTATGGGTTTCGGAGAAGCTTCACTGTTCATTCGGATCGCAATGATAGTTATTCCAATCGGATTTTTGTTCCAACTGATTGGATTCGCATCGGAATACTGGACAAAAGCCGAGGCTTTCGGAGTGACCTTGCACGGAGGGTTATGGACGGGTAGCGGACCTTATCCTAGTAAGTCGATCTTCTTCTGTTTTTGTAACCCGCAAATGAATATTCGACTCCCTCGAGATTCGAATCAGGGACCTCTACCTCCCGAAACAAGCGTTCTTCCACGTCGCTATAAAAGCTAGCTTGTACGACAGGGCAGTATAATCACCCCTTATACACTACCCGGTTACATACACCCCCTCGACAATCATAATTTTTCCACAAATCTTCTATATTCAGCATCATCAGCCTTAAATCATATAACCTCCATCTCATGGTTTTCTATGATAGGCGCCAAATGTAACCCCTAAAAAATATTCGACTCTGTTGTGATTCGAAACAGGGACCTCTCCGTCCCGAAACAAGCGCTCTACCAGGACGCTTTAATAGCTAGCTTGTACGGTAGGCAATATAAGCACCCCTTATAAACTACCCAGCTACATTTCAATTTGTTTAAATTTGTTTTACCTCTGTCATTTAACTAATGTTTTAAGACTACCATGACCTTATTTGAAGAAAAAACCGATTTATTATTTGTATTATAACAAAAAACAAAAACAGTTTATTTCAGTGTAAGATCGAATTGACCTATCTCGGCTGTCAATCAAATAACCAGTCGACCAATGAAATCATTCATTGAGACCAGAAACGAGTTTTGATCTCGTTTTGGCCGCCATGTTGTGTTTTTTTGTTTTTGTTGTTGTTCTTGTTGTAGTGTATGTTTTTTTTTAATTTAGCGACTAAAATGTCGTAACTACAGCTTATTTAAGCTGTAGTTACGACGTTTAGGTCGCAAACCAACTATATTACCAGTTTGTAACATGCTGCTGGCCATAATTTTTTAAAAATAACAATGTTTAAAATCGGATCGGGACTTCCTGTTGGAGTCAGTCCGAGTGTTCATATATTGGTTTTGTTTATAGAGCTACAGATATTGTACACCTTCGGTCTCTCACTTTATGTTGTGGACCTTTAGCTCATTATACAATCAAGTATACTTCAACGAGTATAAAATGCCACTTGTTTACATACAAGAAACTTTAAAATCCCAACACTGGCGGCTATGTTTTATAACCAGCCATATCCCTTTCACTTTTTACCCTACATTTTGTGATCGTAGGCTCAAACAGTATTTGTCAGTTGACACATTAAAGACTTTAGATTATAACAAATAAACCTTAGTTTTACAAACAATTGGGTTAACTTTTAAAACAAACAAATCTCATTGACCGACAAACCATGCATTGACCGACAAACCATGCATGTATAAACACGACATGTATAGAGATAAATAAGTGAAATACTTCAAATATTCTTTCCGACCTTTAACTTAATTTTGTCTTCTAAAAATACTTAGAATAGTATTTCTGGATATAAAACTGAAGCTATGACAATTGACCAATCGCGGCTGTCAATCAAGGAACCGCCCAACCAATCAAATCATTTATACATCTCGGACCTGAGCTTTTCAACTTCGACATTGGTAGCCATTTTTGTTAACCTTTATAGTTGGTTTGGCGACTTAAACGTCGTAACTACAGCTTATTCAAGCTGTAGTTACGGCGTTTATGTCACCAACCAACCATTTTACTTTTTTGTTAAATACTAGTGGCCGTAATTTTTGCAAAATAACGCCGTAAAAAATCGAAGCGAAACTTCCTGTTGGACCTTATGGGCGGGGCTTAGGGAATCAGTGGGAGGGGCCAGCGATTGGTCAATTTGAATACTTGAGTCTGTCTAAATGAATCGCATTTTATTTCTTTAAATGCTAAGGTTCCATGCATGTACAAATTTGTTAAGCCGACGTCGCAGCGCAATCGGTAGCGCATCAGACACCCAATCTTCCATCATGGGATGTCATGGGTTTTGTCCTTGGCGGCGGCTCATATTCTTTCCGATCTATCTCTCACCAATGGTTGGATAATCGTAAACGTAAGTGGGATAGCAGCTGGAGGCTAGGAAAGGATGCAGTTGTAGTACTGGTGTGAGAAATACCAGGAATCCGTGGTTAGGTGTTCCAACCTCCGCGATATGGCTTAATTTGTTAAAAGCGGTGTTAAGCTCCAAACAAAGAAATATAATTAGGTTAATGTTTATTTGACAAAGGGAAATACAAGTGCCGCCATACTTCACTAGGATTTTCACAGGGATATTTGAAGTATGAAGGGCATAACACTAGAAAAGTATTTAGGCTTAATCCATGGCCATGCAACTCCGCATTTATACACCCCTCAGGATTTTTTTCCTTATACACAATGTTTCGACCCTAAAAGGCAAAGGTTGTTTAAATTTTACCAATTAGAAATTGTCGTCTGCAAGACCCATTTGTTGTTTGGTAACGTGTTAATGCAACCTTTGTTTGGCTAAAGTTTTCAAACGAAAAAGGATTAATCGACACAAATCCAATTGTTAACTTGTGTGCGTACATTGTTTTATGCCACCTCAGTTATTTTAAAATCATTTGGTGATGCAAAAGATATGTAATGCCGTTTGTTTAACCATTTCCTGTTAAATCCCTGGGTTTAACGTCTAAGTATGTGATATTATAATTCAGAGAACATTGTAGAACAAAAAGAAAGTGCTCGTAGCAAGCAATTTCTTCCTTGACTACAACATTCTCTACTCTACCGAATAGTTATTTCTCAAATTGAATAGACTTTAAATATTCGTCCGCGAAACTTTGAATTTTGACGGATCTAAAATTTTGTAAAACATGAGAGGGTTAAGAAGCAGAAATAGTTTAAAGGGACATAATCTGTTAACAAAAGTGATATATGTTGATTTGAGTTATTTCCCTTATCAAGTCATTTGTATTATCCGTTACTTTGTGACCAATGGGTTAGAAGTATGAACCTGCTTAGCCCTCGTACTTTCTGATTCAACCAGTCATACGACGTCCACTGCAAGAAAAATATTTGTAACTTTAGAAGCCAAGCTAGGTTCCGTTACTCGGCTTCTCAACCCTCGGTTCGCGAGTTCGAACCCAAGCTCGACCAATTTTCTATCCGACATTTGACAAAAAGAATCGCGACATACGTTATTCGTCTCTCACCTATGGGCGGTCGAGGCCATAGCGCGGTTGGTAGCGCTTCGGACTCTCAATTATGAGATCCAGGATACGATCCTCGGTCAAGGCGAATATCCTTTCCGACATTTGTCTCCGACCAATGGATGGATAATCGTAAACGGAAGTGGGATGAGCAACTGGAGGCTCGGAAAGGATGTTATGGTAATACTGTTGTGAGATTTTTATTTGTTTAAATGGGGTTTAACGCCGCTTTTTACATTTTTCAGTCATATCGCTGCGGATGGAGCATCTAACAATTTGTTCCTGGTATATCTCGCACTATTACTACAACCACATCCTTTCCTAGTCTCCAGCTGCTATCCCACTTAGATCTACGATTATCCACACATTTGCTGGAGACCAATGTCGCAAAGGATATGTGCCGCCACCGAGGATCGAACCAATGATACCCCATGATTGAAAATTGTGAGTCTCATGCGCTACCAACTGCTATGACGGCTTTGGTGAGAAATACCAGGAATTATTGGTTAGGTGATCCAGCCACATTATATCACTGGAATAGTGTCAAAATTGACGTTAAACCCAAATCAATCAATTATTGAATGTTTGTTTTAAAGTCCAAGTAATACTTATTCATTTCAACTTAAATCATTACCAGACGGCAAAATTTTAGACTGGTCCAAAATTGAGGAATTTGTAGACGGCAACTAAGCTATGAAAGGTTAAAAAGTTATGAAATTTTAGATTTTTTCGCTTTTCTATGGAGAAAGAATTGTTTGAAATGAAGAAATTGCTTGGTTCAAGCAATTTCTTCATTTTTTGCAATATTTGTCCCATTTGTTTTTCCTAAGGGGCGCCCAAGAGGTCACTGTGTGGGAATGGATTAAATTATTAACAGTAATCACGAATGATGATTTATTTGAGAGGCATTCGGTGATATTAAGGCACTCCCACACAATGGCGCTTTTTGATGCCCCATAAGAAAAATGCTTTGAAAAACATTGTGGAAAATAAAGAAATTGGTTGTCACAAGCAATTTCTTCATTTTACCTATTTTTTTCGACCAAGAAAGTCGAAAAATCTAAAATTTCATTAACTTAATCTTTAAAATCAATTGTTTGACTCAAACACTAAACCCATCCCTTTATGTCCTAGTTATTTTATACTTGAGAAATCATTGAGGGAAAACAAGCAACTTCTTCTTTCCCCACAATACCGCTTTTACCCTATAGGTTGGTTATTTTTCAAATTACACAGACTTTTTATTGTTGTCTGAAAGTTCTTTCAAATTGAAAAGGACTAAACCTTAAAGGGAAAAAAACAGAAAAGGATTCATGTCTCCTCGTTAATCGGACATCATGAGATCGTGTAATATTTGACATGTTTCATTATTGTTGTTGTTGGGGGTCTTTTAGGTTTTTTGGAAAAAAAACGTTTTTGGTGCTTTTTTAATTTAGTTTGGTCACTTTTGTGTGTAAGTCGTAAAAAATGGTACGTTTTGGAGTCATGTAACGTTATATATATCGAGGGCTTAGAGCAAAAACATAGTATGGGTCTATAAACCCATACTATGTTTTTGCTCCGAGTCCACGATATATCGAATTAATTAAGGTTTAAGGCAAAGCGTAAGGGTTTCAACCATCGTACATTTTCTGGTCACCCATTTCGTCAGTGGGTGACCAAAAACTCGTACTTACAGCTCAAATAAGCTGTAGATACGATGTTTGACCCACTAGCGACGAATTTCGGTGGCTCCGGGGGGTAAATTAATCACATGTCATAATCATTAATTATGTCACGTGATGTGAAATAATGAGCAACAGGGTAAAGATTGACAGCCTTTTTTGTCTTTATGACGCCTTACCGCTCGTTTACGGAAAAAATATTTTGTTTGATTTGATACAGGGACAATGCGCATGAAATTACTGACATACGGGTAGTCTTTCGACAGTCTTAATCCTTTTCTGTACAAGTCCGGGATTTTGCGTCGGTGTGATTTCATACTTGAGAGAACATTGTGGAAAAAGAAGAAATTGCTTATAAAAAGCCTTTTCTCCTTTTCTCACAATATTTTCTACAAATTAGGATGGTTTCGAAAGTTTATCAACTTGTAAGTGTTGTCTGCAACATCTTTCAATTTGGACTGACTCAAAATTTGTTGTGTTTTAATCGCATGTAATCCATTTCCATACGATTCCTCCACAATTCCCCCAAGAGAAAAAAACTTTTGAGACAAAAAAAGAGGACACAATGTTTACAATCCCCTCCTTAAAAAAATAAAATTACATCATTTTGAAATTGTCGTCTGCAGCTTCCATCAATTTGGACCAGTCTAAAATTTTGGAATCTGATAATGGGTTTTTGCACTCTTGGAATTCTGATCGCATAATGGCAGTCTGACCCACATTTTAAGATTTTCTCTATGGTAAATTGTTCATTTTATAAATCCAACTTAAACTATCACCATAAAACAAAACTTTAGACTGGTCCAAATTGATTAAGTTGCAGACGACAAGTTCAAGTTGGTAGATTTCTCTCTCTCTCTCTCTCTCTCTCTCTCTCTCTCTCTCTCTCTCTCTCTCTCTCTCTCTCTCTCTCTCTCTCTCTTCTCTCTCTCTCTCTCTCTCTCTCTCTCTCTCTCTCTCTCACTGGATAGAAATTATTTTGGATGATGAAGAAATTGCTTAATACAAACAATTTCTTCATTTTCCAATGTTTTCCATATTTTTTTCTTGAAAGGCATAAATTGGGTAGATTGTTTTGAAATGGGTTAAATCTAAATGTTATTTCGGTAAATTTTGAGTTTGGTTAACTGTGTTCGAATAAACTCGCCCTCAGCGTACAAACGAAAATAAAAGATATCTGGAGAATCCGGGTATCGATCCCGGTACCTCTCACATGCTAAGCGAGCGCTCTACCACTTGAGCTAATTCCCCGATGAAATTTTACGGCGTTATCAGCAAAAAGATTTGTGAATACCCAATGTGTTAGCATTCATTGATGATTTTCGCGGGCTTTTGTATGTTGTGTACAATGGGCTTCTATCTGATTTCACTTCATGAACCTCTTAACCCATTCCAACACAGCAAAATTTTAGACTGATCCAAATTGAAAGAAGCTGCAGACGACAATTTCATGTTGATGGAATTTTGAATTTTTTTCGACTTTTTAGATAGAAAACATTGTGGATAATGAAGAAATTGCTTGATACTAGATTACCGAGGTTTTCAATGTGACAACCCTGTAATCAGACTCGAAATATTTGGTCTTGAAAGAAAATTGACCGATCTGGAAAATACTACATACAGCATTTCAAAGTGCCTGTAGATTGAAAAAAAAAAGAGGAAACATCGAGGGGAAATGACATCAATTGCATATTACAAGCAATACCTCATTTCCTCACAAATAAGTGTAGGCATGCATTTGTCATTTCATCACAGAGCGAGCATCAAAATATCGTAACTGCAGCTTTAATAAAGGTGTAGTTTCGACATTTTGTCGCTCGCCAACCTACAATTTAAATCAAAACAGTCTTAATATGATAAGATTTTGTTTATTTTATTTTTCTATTTTGTTCTACTTTTATAATGATAATACTACAAAACCTATAAATATTTGTATGTAAATTAAAGTATACACTATCACGTAATGTTAACCCTTGTCATGCTGAAGAAATTACCTTGTCGTATTGCTGTAAAATCAAAGGGCTGAAAGCACTGACAGAACTCGTTGTTCAAAAATCAATATTTCCTTTAGAAATCAATTTCATAAACAACTCTGTCAGGAAAAGTACAATCAGGGGGTGTAGACCAAGATCAGACTGCACTTATGTGCAGTCTGATCTTGGTCTTCATCTCCTGCCAAAACCGGAATATTCCGGGTTCAGCATAACAAGGGTTAAAAAAGAGGATAGGGATGTTTTTATCGGTGATAATCAATCATTAACGATCATTAACTTTTTGTCATATGTCATCGTGTCATTAACTTGTTTCACGAGCATTCAGGCTCGAATAAATGTTGAATGATCAAACCTTTGTTTTCTTTATGTGGTTGGTGTTGTTGTTGTTGTTATCTTTCTGAAAGTCATATGTTTTAGATTTCTTACACCCTGATTTTTTTATTTATCTATTTATTTATTAATTTTTTAATTTTTATTTTTTTTTTTTTTTTGAACCGCTATAAATCACCTCGTAAAAAACTGAGTAAGAAAGAAAAGAAAGAAAAGAAACTTTTCAATAATGAATAAATCTATTCATTGTTTCGACGATGAAAAAATGGGACAAACAACAAAGGCTCAATCGTTGCTTCAAAAAGCGACTCACGGTTTATGTTATTGAAGTCGACCCTCAACGGCAACTGTTTCAGATCAATATCGGGGGCGACAACTGTTTCATATCAATATCGGGG